>MRSU01002564.1:0-37462 GCA_008369845.1 Trichomonas gallinae | reverse complement strand
AAACATACGTTTTTTTTTTTTTTTTTTTTTTTCAAACCGTGCAAAAAGAAACATATAAAATATAAATCATATGAACATTTTATGTTTTAATTTTATAAAAACACAACTTGAAGTTGGAAAATTTTAATAATTTTCATTCTAAACAGAGGAATAGAATCCCTTCCATGTGGTAGTTGAATATTTTAAAAGAATTAAATTTTATAGTGCTTCGTGGATTTTTGTTACAAAATTTAATTAGAAAAATGGTTACAAATTATACAAAACCCATTGATTGATGATAAATATCAACCCTGTAAATGAAAAGTGATGATTCTACGACAATGGGCGGGAGAAAATTTATCGCTCGTAAGTTAGATAAATATTAAAATATTGAATATTGCTGCTGTTTCATATTAAGTATTGCGTCACATATCTCGAAAAAATAAGGTAAATGTAATTCTAAAGAAAAAAAAAAATAAAACACTTTTGAGAGTATTTCAGAGAAAAATATTTGAGAAAACAATGAGAAACCATATATATTATGAAACACAATAAACAAATTGAGAGTAAACAGCAAATATTGTCTGAAAAGTGTTTAGATAAATTACGGGTGTAATTATTTTTAATTTGCAATAAGAATAAATTATAATCATGGACGTTTGAATAATAAAAATTTTATATTTTTGAGCTGTAAATAATCGATTTATGTTTTGTGATGATAATAACAATTCGAGTTGATCGTGAAATGAAAACATCTTTAATAATATTGACTATGTGTAATTATAACATAATGAAATGTTCATTAAAATAATTCAAAATTAAGATAAAATTATAATTTTTTAGTAAATTATTTTGTGTAAATAGGCATATTTTAGATAATACAGTAATGTCATAATAAATTATTTTCACATTTAATTGAATGTCAGAAATTTTAAGTGTGAATATTGACTATGTATATAGTTAAGATTGATATTCCAATGTTTATTTCTTCAAACAAATAGCATTTGAAATTCGTAAAAATACACAAAAATATTTCTGTTAATTTTTAAATGATTATTTTCATCTGTTTTAAATATTATTCATAATTACCTGTAAAACAATATTCCGCAAAAATAAAAATTTAATTTGAATAAAAATGAAATTCATTACTTTAATTCAATTTTGAGAACTAAAATGTATGTGAAAACTTTTGAGTTCAATATACTACTCATGAAGTCATACATATTGATCACAAAATTGAAATTTGATCATGAATGCAAAATTAATCTATTTTTATTTTTCTTAACACATATGTTAAAATAATACCGTATTAAAAATAAATTCACTCAGAAAAATAATTGAATACCTATATCATTTTAAATATGTTTTTCCTGTTCAACTGTTTATCCTTCGCATGGGTCGATGTATTTAATAACGTTCCAGGTATTTTTAATCCTGCCTATAATGGAACACCACCATCCAAATTCACATACAAATGGGTCGAAGATACAAATGGTTTTACCTGGCGTCCAGGTCCAATAGGAGATTTCGATATCGAATATTCTATTCCAGGATATCCATCTCAAACAACATTTGCTTATAATGGTTGGTGGGTTAGAGTTGGTGTTGATGATCAGCTTGATTTCCTTAAAGGTGCTGATGGAAAAAATGGTACACTTATTAAGAACAATGTTCTTTTTACGACTAATCTTTCTCAACCTATTGGACCAGATTATGTTCTCATTCAGTTCAACGTGACTAATAACGATAATGTCCCTCACAAAGTTAAAATTTCTTCATACACTGATATCCAAATTGCTTATAACGACTTCGCAAGTGTATATCCTATTTTTGGTCCTAACAAACAAGTTCGTGGTTTGAATATGTCTGATAATACACCAAGTAATGGTCGTCAACCATCAGGCCTTTCACTCATTCTTATCGTTCGTGACGGCTATGGAGTTCGCAATGTTGATACATTTTGGTATGGTCATTATATCATTAACTATGAATTTCAACTTAATTTTTGGACGAATTTACTAAATTATGCTTCACTACTTAATACTGATTCGGCATTTACATTTGGCTGGAATAACACTGATATTTATCCAAAACAAACAATTACTTTTGGTGTCCTCCTAGGTCTTGCAAAAGATATTCATAATCCACCAGTTGTTACAATTACCAATGAGCCAACAATCAACAATCTTCCAAACACTAAAGTTGAAATCAATGTTAAGGTTTCAGATGATGATCCAGATAAAGATAATATCACACTTTATTGGGAGTACATTAATGAATCAAATGTCAAAGTCTCTAACTCCATACCAAATCTTGTAGCTTATTACGGCAACCCAACAACTGTTACGTTTTATGTCCCCATTGGAGCAACCCAAGTCCGTAAGTATCCATTAACAATTTATGCAATTGATAGATATGGACTTAAATCCAACTTAATCAATATTGATCTTCTTGCTAACCAGGTTCCACGTCTTACAATCTTAGATTCCTTAAAGCCGAAGTATTACACAGGTGGTATCGTCGAAGTTTTAGGTAGAGTTTGGGACGATTCAACTGCTCAAATTACTTATCAATTCGATGATGGCTTCTACTATCAAGCTGATCAACCATTAAATTGCAACGGTAACGAGCTATCATTCAGAAAGACATTCCCGCTCAAAAACATCAACTATGGAGAGCACACACTTAAGATTTGGGCAACAGATGAGTTTGGTATCAAATCGCAAGAATACACATACAAATTCACATATGCTGAACTTCATGCACCAGTTATCACATTGTATAACACAACAAACAGCATGCCTAATTACTATTATAATAACTTCACTCAGATTAAAGGCTGCGTATCAGATCAAGATATTGGCGACACTGTCACACTTGAATATCTTCCACCAGATGCTGATGCCCTTGATAGCTTTATTCAATTCGCTACTGTCGTAGCTGATGGAACTTGCATCAATTTCACCCTTAACCTCCTTATCCCACCAAATCCAACACCGGGTCTTAAGAAGATTACAATCAGAGCTAAAGACCAGAATGACGCTGTGTCACCATATGCTTACTACAACTACACGCTTGTACATCTACCTACAAACCCTATCGCATCACCAACACCATTCCCTTCTGTAGCACCACATGATCCAAACAGCCCAGTAACAAATTCCAATACTAATACATATACAGAAACAATTACATCTGACAAGAATGGAAACCCAACCAAGACATGGATAATTACTATGACATCTATCATGATCAATACAGATGCAGTGCCAACACCAACACCAGAAGTTAATGCTGCAGTTCAAGGCGTTATTAAAAAGAACGATAAAAATAAGAGCATTTGGTTGATCATTGGCATTGCAGCTGGTGTTGCAGCTCTTGTTGCTTTGATCGCTATTATTATCATCGTCCATGAGGCAAGAAAGCCACCTGCAGAGTTCAACGCTGAGGATGTTGAAAACCTTGGCGAGAATGGCGCTACATTTGAGAATGATAACCCAATCTACAATCAGGACGCACAGGACGATCCATTCGCTAACGAGTTCGAAGATCCAGGTCAGGATCCTCAGGGATTTACTTAAGAATTTAACCATGTATTTTTCACCCTAAATATTTGATCAGTTATCGAATAAATATTATTTTTTCATGATTAAGACGACTTCGAAGTCATTGTCCATATAAAAATTACATTGCAGTTGGACAACAACAGAATAAATTGATTTTTGACTCGATTTCATTCATAAATAAGACTAAAATCAACGATTTGACATTTTTGACAATTTACTATTTTACATGACAAATATGATGTTTATTCGTCAAAACGAAATACAATTTTTCTATATCATTATTGTACTTTTTAGGGGGGTTTTTACCTGAGGATTTAGTAAATCCATATAGTTTCACTTTTACAAATACATCTTCGGTGAAATTCGAAGGTTTTATCACAAAAAAAATCAAATTTTCAAAATGTTGGCCTCCTTAAGGGTCCGCTACGCGACCAAATAGCGGGCTCAATTTTTCAATGCGATATTGAAAATTATCGTTTTGCCCAGAAAAATAAACTCACTTTTTGAATTTCTTTAACGTCTTTAAAGCCGAAATGCTTGTTAATATTGATGATTTATAGCGTTTTTGTATCCAAAAAGCTATCTCTAAGCAAAACAATGAAATATTAAGAAATCGACAAGAACCATTTTTCCAAGCAAATATAGTTGTGTAAACGTATGAGTATGCATATATTCTACATAAAACAAACAAACAATATTGAATTAATATTTTGATTGACGATTTCCAATAGCTTCGTCATGTAAGTGTTGTGCTTCCAAATATAATCTAACAAGGGACTTCTGATCAACTGCATTTGGTGAATTGCCTGCATTAAACAAAGGAATCCATTTCGGACTATGTTTCTTTCCATCAACTGATGGTGTTTGGTCAGATATAATCCTGCAAACCAGACAAGGTGGAAATGAAGTACCTTGCATTTTTATCTGTAATTTTGTTTTAATTTTACTATCGCTTGACTCCAAAAATTCTGGGTATATACGACTCAGCTCTTTTGGACTTAAAGTCTGTTCAAAATCGCGACAACATTGAAGTAAATATTTATAAGTAATTCTTGCCATGTATTTGTTCCATGCTTTCTGAATAATTTTAGCTGCATAGTTCCTGGAGTGTTTGAAAACAAGTGGATACTTCTGAGCGATTTCATCAATTTCTTCAGAAGACATTCGTTATTTAAAAAGTGTCGAATAACCTTAATTTTAATTTGCCAAATAAAATTATTTTTGTCATGTAAATTTTTGATACAAAAGAAAACTCGTTTTTAGATTAAATATCCAAGAACAAAGAGCTCTGGAATGGAGCCTGACTCATTGGTGAATTCTGGATTTCGTTGTTATCATCGTTGAGTGATGGTAATGCGCCCATTGGATCAGAGCTGACGAACATATCTGTGGATGGTGAGTTCGAAGCTTGTGCCCTCCTTTGTGAAGTTGTGGACAAGTCTCCGAGTTGGTCGAGTTCCATTGAATCGTTCCTCTTTACCTTTGTTGTCGTCGAGCGCCTCCTCGTATTCGTTGCCGGCTGGTTGGCAATGTTGAGCTGGAAGCCGATCTTGATTGGCTTCTTCGGACCTGTTGGCCTCTGCACGTCCGTGTTGATCTTGATATCCATGAGCGGGCCTGTCGACTTCGGTTCGTCGTCTTCCTGGAAATAGGCATCGAGGGCAAGCTTCTTGATGTCCTTCTCTGGGTCCTCTTTCGGCTTCTCCTTGATCTCGATGTTCGGGTCCTCCGGCTCTGGCTCCGGTGGTGCCTGTTCCTCGACTGTTGACGATAATGTTGCGTTGGCCGTCTCCGCCTCGCTGCCTGTGAGAACGTGGACGCGTCTTCCGAAGTTCTCCAAGTCGTCAAATGATGACGGGAACAGCTGGATCTCGTCCTCCAATGTACCGATGTACAGCGTGTATTCTTGCGCGGCGAAAATTGGCTCCTTGCACTTTGGCAGGGGGAGATCGATCAGCGGCTTATATTCTGCATCTGGGTTCGGTTCTACGCCGAGCAGCTTGATGCACGGAGTCAAGTTCGGATAGTTCTTTACCATTCCCTGCAAGTTGTCAATTGCTCTAAGGATAACGTAAAGCTCCAGCAATGCGCTGCCGTCTTCCATCATGTCGAGAAGCTGGCCGTATAAATTGAACTGGCCGAACTTTCTCGCCCTTTCTGCAACGAGCCTGGTGTCGCTTTCATCCTCGCAAAAAGCAATGAGCTGCTGGAGAATACCGAACCTCGCGAACATGTCTGCGACGAACGGTGTGACAGATGATACGCCGCAGTGTAGGAATGCGCTGATGCATACAATTGGAGGAGCGTCCCTAAGAAGCAGAGGATCGATCGGCTTCTTTGGTAAGAACGCCAAAAGTCTTGCGAACATCTGTGGATCGACCTTTGCTGGGACATCTGGCAGTATATCGATGCAGACTGGTCTTTCTTCTGTGAAAACTGATAATTGAGGAACAGTTGTCACGAAAACCATTCTTGATGGATAAACTGCGCAGATTGCACATGAGCTGTTTGGCAAGCGCATGATTTTACGTTTGTTGAGCTTGGAAGTTCCGTCATCAGATTTGACGACAGATAATGCGTACAAACCATCCTCGATGACAGCAAACAATGTCCAGCCGAACCAAACGCAGCTAGAAATTGAATACTCGAATATCTCGAAATCTTCTTGCGGGCTGAGATCTTCCGGTTTGTGGTTTGCAGTGATGTAGTACAATGTGTCGGATGTGCAGATCACTGGCCAGTTGATGATCTTCGCTTCGCGTGGAAGTCTGAATGGAACTAATCTTCCATCTCTCAAAACTGCAGCTTCACCTGTTTCTGATGTGTATAAGACGATATCGTCGCCAGCTGCAAAGATTGTGTTGAATCTGTGGTCTGGGGCTGGATATTTGCTTTTCTGTGTTAATGAAATTCCTTTTTTAGTGAAAACAAGGATTTCTGAAGCTGTAAGAAGATATAAGTCGCCATTTGAGCCAGCGCAGCAGTCAATTCCAATTTCATCGCGTTGTAATGTACCGGTACTGAAAACCATGATTTTCTTCGACTGGACCTCGCTTGTCTTGTAGCGGACAGCTGTGATAGCTGGTGTGTATGCAACTTTTTCGACAATACCGTTTTGAATTGTTGTGAATTTTGTAATTGAAACATTTCCTGAAGTATTGAAGCAGAAAAGCGATGGGCCCGTTGCGAAGAAGATCTGGCTATCGATGGAAGTGACATCTTTATGGAATGGCATTCCCGGCTGAAGATTGTGCTGAAAAGCAAGCGGAGGATGCGAAACCTCATAGATATAAGTATCAGTGGAGGACACAACAGCGACTGTGCAGCCCCTTGTGAAGATGCTTTGAGCTGTGAGGACAGATCCAAATTCTTTGTTTGTTTCTGTGGAAAACATGAAGCCGTCGCTTGAAATGGCGATGTTTTCTGCACAGTCTATTGGAGTTGTACCGTGTGGTGTCGTTACATCTTTGCTGTTGCTAAGGAAATCGTCATCCGTCAGTAATATCCTGTTATTGTTGAAACCAATAGCGAGGCGAGTCCCCACGAACTTGAAGAACTTGTATTCGCTCAATGGACGGGACCATTCCGGTGTTCCTTCCTTGCAATTGAATAAAGACAATTGTTTATCAGCGTCGCGTTTATAGATGTAAAATTTGTTTTCTGTTGGATGCGCGATGATTGCATTGATCTTGTTTTGCATGTCTAGCTGAGCAATTTGGCCATCTTGGAATGGCATGAAGTAGAGAATGTTTGGATTCGCTTTGAGAGTGAAGTATATATTGGTGCCGACAGAGACTTGGTTGAAGCCATCCTTGTTTGTGTGCAAAACGATTTCGCGGAATTTTTCTCCTGTGTATGGATCAATTACCTGAAGAGATTCGATTCCTGTTGTTTTATTCTTGAACGTGAGGATTAATTTGTTCGGAATTTCGTTGTTGTAGTAGCATCCGTTTGGTGCTGATTGGAGAAAATTGAAATTTTTAACAAAGCCTGTATGTACGTCCACAATGGATATAGTATTGTTGTTAACTTGAAGCAGCTCATCTGAGGCAAGGAGCGCAGAGAACTGCGATGAAGGTATTACATTAACTTGCCTCAAATTCATTTTTTTAGTAAAAAAAATTTTTTTTTATCTGAACATAGCTATTCAAATTTTTTTTTATTTCCCGACAAAAAATTATTTTTCAAAAAAAAACACGAAATATTTCATCTTTATTCTATTTTTAGTGATTTTCTCCGTTAAATGTATCATTAATTCTTTAATTTCATAATTTTCCAAATCTAAATCTTGAAATTATAGCTCCTTATTCAACTATATAGCTCATCTACCCTTACTTTTGTGATAATTAATTACACATTATTGGAAAACTCTATGATTCTTTGATAATTTTTCATTTCAGGCAAAAAATCATTTATCGGTATAATTATAACGAAAACATGTTGTTTATCTCATGTCTAATATTCCTCTTCGTAGAACATATGATTAGTCCTTAGATTTTTTTATTTTGATAAATTATCTTGGAGCTTAACATTTATATATAAGACTGCACTGATCTTATATGGTCGATAGTTAAATGGTTGAAATTAGAAAGAATAAAATTTTGATAAAAAAATTGAAATAAAAGATAATCAAACAATGAATTAGGGAAGATGCGGTGAAGTTAGTATGAATTATAAACAAGCTTTTAATCCGTTCAATTCTATTTCTCTTTCACGAATCATCTCTAAAAGTTTCTTGTATTGTGGGAATGCGTTGATTTCATCTTCAATTTGCTTCTTCAGCCTTAAATTCTCGGCCAAAACTGCCTGAGGAACTCTAGATTGTTTCTGGAATTTCATTTCTTGTATTTTATCACCTACACGTTTGGCATCCTTTGGGGGCAAGGGTGCTGACTTCAAAGTTTCAGCTGGTTTTATTGTAAGATCTTCGCAAAGTTCATGAGAGCTCTTAATATCTCTTTCATTCTCAAGCATTGGAACTTTGAGGGATATTTCCATGTTCAATTGGCGGAATTGTTCAAAAACGCGCTGAATTAAAAATACAGAAATATCTCTTTGATGTTCAAGCTCTCTGTCGAGCATAGTATCGAGAAGATCTGGTAAATCTTCAAGTGCGTCGAAAACTTCTGATCCTGAATAAGTTTCTGCATCATCAACTCTTGATTCAATGTGATCAGTGATTTCTTCTTTAACTTCCGATAAAATATGTTTACGGTTTTTATCAACGAACTGTAAATAGCTGATAATTTGTTCCAGATGAACAGTATTGAGTTGTTGAGACATAGATACTGTCACTTTTAATTAGTTGTAAGTATATTTACATGGCAAAAAGAGTATTTATGACAATAGGATGTTTTACATGGTAAATTAATTGAATAAATGGCAAAAGATTATATTTACATGTCAAATATTAAATTTCACATGCGCACAATGCTAGTCAATTCTAGATACATAAATTAGAGATATCTAATCCAAAGAATCTCTCTTGTTGATATTTATATAAATTAATACAAGAGCGAGAAGTCTTATCAGCGTAATCAAACGCAATATCACTATCAATAAAACAATCAGGTAAGTATTTTGGCATGTCATTAATGAATTTGTTTCTGCAGTCATTTTTTGCTACTAACAGTTGAAAAATACTGATTTGATAAAAAAAGAATATTCTGCGTATCTCAAATATGTTTTAATATATAAGTTAATTGTATGGAAAATACATGTTTATTGATACTTCGTGTTGTACTTTAACATGAGTAATATAAATTGTGGAAAAAGGATGATTTTTTTGACGTTATATTGAAATAACGTATTTCTTGCCGAAATATCTTTGAGTTCAAAGATACAACAACTCATTTCTGGGTTGGTGATCACAAAATGAACTTCACCGACAACACTATCTTCTGATCTTATGACTATATTTAGTTGCTCAAGTAGATGCTAAGTTGAACGCACTTATATACGAATTATCGAAAATTCGTCGAAATGATATGTAATAACAAAAAACGAAGTAAATTCAGAAAAAATACAATGATTAGGTAGAGAACGAAAATATAGGCTTATGTTACGTTTCAATGAGTAGCAAAAGTCATTACATAGAAAGATAAAGTCGATTTAAAGTCCAAAATTAAAAATCACTTTTTCTCGAAAATTCCTCGATTAATGTATATTAATTCTTCTACCAATGTTATATATATCCAATTATGAGTAACATACCAAGTTTTGTATGATATTTTTGTTATATATAGAGAATACAAAACTGATCATGCACGCAGATATAAATCTTAATACAACAGTTAAATAATTCTAAACCACAAAATAGCTAAAATGTTTTAATTTTATTAATCTAAATACAAGGTTTTTAATCACATATAATAAAGGGACATTGGATATTAAATTCACTTATAATGAAATATACATATAACAAAGAGAAAAAATCAAACATAACAATTTTATTTATTATAAAAAAAAAACACTCTATTTATAAGTAATCTGATTTTTGATCTTATCTAGTTCTACTTTATCTTCTGGATGGTCAATTTCTATCTGTTGAGAAAGAACATCGTTTGTTGAAATTAGAATAGCATACAATAATCTATAATTTCCATGTTGCGTAACAAACACCTTAATTTTATCCATGAATTCAACAAAATGGGGATTATCTAATCTATTTTTGTCGATTCTTATAGATCTTGCGGCCATATATCCATCAATATCATCAACAATGTCACCAAAGTTGATTCTGTACACATCACAAAATATAAAGATTGGAATTAATGTGGAAATTTTCAATAAATATTTGAGAATCGAATTTCCATCATTAAGTTTGATTCCCTTAAGGAATTCATATAGGTTCTTGGGATGAACGTTCATTATAAGCCTGGTTGCATCGTTTGCTTGCAAATTGTTCAAGATTTCTTCCCAATTTAAGCATTTTTGTCCAAATATCATTAGTCTCTGCTCGAATTTAAGGGATTTAAATGCGTTTGATATCGTTTCAGCCAGTTCTTCTCGTGTTAGAATCTGCACAATGCAATTAAAAAGCTCTTCTACCTTGCTTTTTTTGCGATTGAATATAATTTGAACTGCACTGCTGTAAATTTGAGGAATATTATGATATGTTTTCACTAAATCATATATTGATTTAGATTTGCTGTTATTTATGCGAAACTCTGTAATAAATGCAGAAATATAATTTTGGGAGAAAGAATTAATCGCGCCGACTGTCTGATTTGGCGACAGTGAATATATATTCATAATGTCATTAAAATAAACTGTATTAGAAAGCGTAAATGAAGCATTTTGATAAAATAATATCGAAGAATCGTATTTTTGAGCGACAGTGAGCACTGGACAATCGCTATTCCAGATGCATCTGACATCTTTTGCTACTAACTCGTTGGATGGAAATGAAATAACAGCTCTATCCTGATATAGAATAAATGCGCGTCTTCCTTCGCCAATAGCGGATCCTATTATTGAAATTTGTATTGTATTTTTGATTGTCTCCAATTTGATGTACTTTTTTCCTAGTGGAATCGGTGAAGTTTCATTAGTTATATCGATATAAGTATAATAATTATGACATGAGACAAGGAGGGTGTTTCCATATGCCGAAATATGAGTTGGTGTATGTTTTATTTCGAAATAAGCAACTGATTTGAAAGACTTATCGAAAACATTGCATGAAAACCAAGTTTTGTCGTCTCTTTTCACTGACTGGCCGAATACAAACAAATATTCACCGCAAAATTCCATGTTTTTCATTTTGTAAGGAATGAAATCTGAAATTAAATCATCAAATTTAATTACAATTCCGTTTTTGTTAGCTGCAGCATAGTTGTTTTGATGTCTTATAGCGTACATTATTGGATATAACTCATTAGGAAGACTTGGCTCGACTCCAATTTTTCCAATTGTTTTTTTAGCTCGAAGATCGAATAATAAGCCAGGAGAGTAAAGCAATGAGTGATTATTTTCTGCCAAATGAATGCATGTCACGTTCTTGAGGTCAGAAATGAATAATTGCTGAGTTTGAGAATCAAAACCTATTTCAACAGCATTTTCTAGCTCAGGCATCATAAATGTGATTCTCTCTGAAACGTTTGCTAAAAACAGCACAACTTTGCCAGTAGAAAAGAAGATAAATAAGCATCTACCGTCCTTAGACCAATATAATTTATTTACATGATCATCACCTGGCGGAGTAATATTGGCAATTGTTTCCATTGTCATGCCAACTATCGTAATTTTCACTGAATTATCGTCTAATGAGTAAGCAAGAGCAGATTTGCTCGGGCAATATGCGCAAAGCTTAGCATTCGTAACATTTTCGAAATTAAAGAGAAACTGTGACTTGTTTTCTATAGTATTCTGGTCTATAAATGCAACTACTGGCACGCCTCCATATATGCCTGAAAAATATTTTGGATATATGTATTCAACAGAGCTAAATCGCGATCCTTCTCTATTGAAATCGATTTCTGATGATACTCTTCCCAATTTTGTAATGAAAATTATTTTGGAATTATTTTGGCAAATTGCAAGATGATTATACGCTGCGAAAATGGATGTTATAGGTATATTTATGTCATATGTACCAGAAATGGTAATGATATTTTGCTTGGAAATGATTTCAGCGATAAAAATTATTCCATAACATGTTCCAAATGCCAAACTTTGGGTGTCAAACCATTGCACCCAGTAAAGTGGTCCGTATGTCTGTATTTGTTTTTCAGTTAGTTCGTATTTCGTTACTAAAGGACAATTAATTTTTCCTGAATCGCAAACAAAAAGCTTATACTGACTCAGAAATGCTACCAAACCGCCCCTATTGCATGGCCTTATCTGAAACACCCCTTCCATATGGTAGCATGTTTCGATCGAATATGGAAGGGTGAAAGACATAAAAATGATATTAAAATGCGTGCATTAAATAGATCTATACCCCAATATATCATATCACTAATATTCGGCCTGAAAAAATATTAACCTTATATTAAAAATGTCACAAAATTTTGTTTACGTGTCATAAATATCTAAAAAATTGATTTACAGGTCATAAAATATATTTACGTGTCAAAAATTGATTTTTGAGTGTCAAAAATGTTAGTATTTACGTGTCATAAAAGATGTATTTATATGTCAAAAATCAGAAATTTGTCACTTTTATTAAAATTATGATTTCTTTGATTTTTAGTATAAACTTGATTTCTAGTGATCAAAATAGAGATTTCTACAAGGTTTTGGAGATCACTCATGATGCTTCTGATGCACAAATCAAAAGATCTTACATGAAACTTTCGAAAAAATTCCATCCAGATAAGAATAAGGATCCCAAAGCTGCAGATATATTCACAGATATTAATGATGCATACCAGACACTTTTGGATCCAAATAAAAGAAGAGTTTACGATCTTTATGGCGAGCCAGGAGTTCATCTCTATGAATCTCCTGCAGAAAACACAGAAATGATGCTCCAACTCACAAAATCATCAAGTTCAAACTCAGACAAAATCAAACATCGCGGATCAACTGTTAGAATAACATATCCAGTGAATCTCGAATCTTTTTACACAGGCCAAGCAATTGAATTAAATATTTCTCGTACAAACATGTGTAGATGCCCATCAGCAGGATTTTACTGCTCGAAATGCAAAGGAAAACCAACACTCCGCGAACATAAAATTGTTAAAACATTTTTAGAAAGAGGATTTGAAGAAGGACATATTGTAACCCTCAAGGGCGTAGCAGATGTTAGTGAAGAAAATGGTGCTGGAGATATCGATGTCGAATGTGTTTCAAAACCTCATCCAGTTTACACTAGAATAGGCGATGACTTGCATACAACAGTTAACATTACACTTAGAGAAGCAATTCTTGGTTTCAAGAGAACAATTACTGGAATTGATGGACAGCCATTAGAAATTGTTTCCACGAAGCCATTTTCCGATCCAATAGTTATTAAATCACGCGGGCTTCCAAAATACATGTATCCAGGATATTTCGGAGATGTTGTTGTAAATCGTTATATTAGATGGCCAAAGAACATGACACCAGAGCAGCTTAACGAGGTTAAACAAATTTTGAATATGTAATTAGTTAAAACTATAAAATTGATAAAGCGTAAATTTAATATTTTTATAAACAGCATAAAAACATAATATATAAAGATCCTTAACAATTAAGCATATGAATGCCAATATTTGTGGTCGAATAATAAAATATATCAAAATGATACAAAATTAGAAGCTGTAATAAGCTTTGTCTTCAATTATAATGAGATATATTTGAATTACAATGAGTAAAATAAAATATTTCCGTCAATAAAATTTGATTATTGATTTTTCATGGCTTTGTATTTGTTCTTTAATAATACGTATTGCTCATATTCTTTTTGAATCTTTTTTTGATCAGATTCCAGCTCTGAAAGCTTCTCTTTGAGGCTGCTCAATTGAGATTTAATCAATTGTGTGTTTGATTCATAATTTTCTTTTTCTGAGCGTAATTTTTTGTTTGATTCTTCGAAGAAGCTATTTACTTCGATCATACGTTTATCATGATCTGATGAAAAATTATCTTGTGGTTCATTTATCAAAACTTTAGAAGCTACGTAATTAGCAAGATGTTTTCTTTTGGATACTGTGATATTCGCGACCTGTTTATCTGCAGTTAATAATTTTAAATGTTGAATTGATGCTAATTCTTTGTATTTTAACCTCAATGTCTCGATACTAGTATTAGATGAGTTTTTCATATCAAAATATTCTTCTAATAGCTTAGTAAAACATGATCCCATAATTAGGGAATCTTGGAAAATATTTTTGTCATGTAATTTATAATTTTGACATGTAAATAAGATTTGTCAAAAACTGAATAGTTAATTTTGAATAATGAAATATTTATTAAATAGAAAATAGTGTTTAAATCCAAAATAATTTTAGTCTTTTGAAAAATTGATTCGCTGTCAAAAATTCAAAAATCAATTTTGAAATAAAAAATACTAATTAAATATATCATAATGTTGAAATCCAAAATAATTTTATAGCATTGAGATTTAGATTTGTTGTCAAAAAATTATTTTGTGTTTTGAACTAAGAAATATTAATAAAATGATTAATTGTATATAAATATAAAATTATTTCAAATTGAAGACAATTTGATTTTTGTCATGTAAAATGTTGGATTTGGACGATATGTAAAGTTGTGGTCTGCCCTTTGAAAAATGACCACCCTTGACGTCGATATTCTTCACCCATCCGTCGAGCAGGAAGCCCACAAGAACAAGAAGATGACTCTTGTTCCAAACCCACGTTCCGAGTTCCTTTCTCTTCGCTGCCCATCTTGCACAGCTCTTACAACAGCATTTTCTCACTCCAACGTTCCAGTTTACTGCAAGAACTGCCAGACACCACTCGCTACACCAACAGGTGGTCGTATCAACCTCGCCGATCAGGTCGAGATCCGCCCAAGAGTTAACGCCTAAATCTTATTTATGATAATTAATTGAAAACTCGTTTTGTATGCAATGCATCAAGATATTTAAATCGAAATTCGACTTGGTTTTTTTCAAATTCATTACAGTTTGAAAAAATATTATCAAAAATTACGATTTATTTAGTTTCGATGCATTGCATTCTTTTTATTTTTTAATACTACAATAATATTTTTTCGATAAGAATTAATCAAAAATTTAATTAGATAATGAAAAAGAATATTTTCATCATCATTTTCTGTGCCCTTGAAATGATGATTGAACTATTTGGTTATGAGATATGAATAATATTGAAAATTGACATGTAATGTGGTATTTTTGACAGGACTATTTTTACGTGGCAAATATAAGAAAAGTAATATTTGATGTCAAATTAATGACGAAAGGTACTGATAATGATATGGCTTACCAAGCGATTAAAAATAATGATGTCATGCAGCTGAAAACTCTCCCTCTGCAAAGCGATTCTGTATATGAAATCTCTGTCCAAGATCAATATATTAAAGATTCGCCATATCCATTAGAGCAAATGACCCTCTTACATGTAGCAGCTTATTTTAATGCAATAGATTGTTTTGTATACCTGGTGAATGAATGCGAATCTTTTTCAGGTAAAATTAATAATGAAAGCGCAAAATTTTACACTCCTTTTCATTATGCATGTATGTTTAATTCTTTTGAGGTTGCCTCATACATTTTCCAATACTATTCACTCAATGAAAACTTGAAAGTCGAAGAACTTTACCAAAACGATTATAATACTCAAGACGAAACAAAAGCCGTCATCAAAATGTGCATGAATGTCGGATCATATGAGATTTTAAAGCTGCTGATAACGAAATATAACTATAGCATAGAGAAAACAAGCAGAAACAAGTCAAAAATGATTATCGAAGACTGCATAACAGATGCAATTCAAAACAAGTATGTTAAATGTTTAGAATTGATATATGATGCATTGCCAAATAGTGCATCTTATTCGGATAGAACTCCTCTTATGACAGCCATTGTATACAATGACATGCAAGCAGTCGACTTATTTTTGGATGGAAATATTAATGTAGCGTTTAAAAATAGTAATGATCAAACTGCATTATCTCTTGCTTGCTTTTTGAAGTGTAAAGACATATGCCTGAAAATTCTGGAATATTTGGACGACCCTGACATCGACTCGAAATATAAAGCACCGGCAGCAATTCACTGGGTCTGTGGATTTGGAGATCCAGATGTCGCGGAAGCTGTGATTTCAAAGGGAATAAATGTAAACAGGACAGACGATAAAGGATGGTATGGCCTCAGATATGCAATATTCACGAAAGATAATGAGAACAACTACCTGAAAATCTTCAAGATGATGAAAGAACGCCAATGGAACGTGAATATGAATAGTTCTAACTGTCCATGCATTTTAGCACATTTGCTCACAAATATTTATAAGCCACCAAAACTTATAGAATGGCTGCTTTACAATGGAGCTGATCTAGGATTGACACTTGGAGATGTTGCCAACAACTCAATGACGATAAAAGAAAGATTCGAAAAAATTCTACAAAATCCAAGAGGAAATCGAGAGATTAAGGAAATCTGGAGCCGCTTCAAGGAGCAAAAAAAGCGTGAAGAGGAAGAGAAAATGAAAGAATTAGAGAAAAAGAAACTGAAAGAAAAAGAACAAGCGGAAATAGAAGAAAAAAAGAAACTAAAAGAGCAGCAGAGACCATTGAAGCTCTCTGGTTTTGTTGGTATAAATATATTATAATGTGAAATGAAAATTTCAAATCTACTGTTTGTTGTTTTGTTGTTGCATTGTACATAATTATTTAAATGAATAATTTAGTAATCTTGTGCAATAAAGTCTGTAAAAAAGAATTAATGGATTGTAGTCAAATACGACCTAAAACATTGATAATACAAAAAGAATAAGATTCGACTTTCGAAAGTCAGGTTAACAATATATTTAAAATATTATAGAATGATTATTCAGCTAAAAAGTCGAATCGATTGAATCATTGATAATATCAAGAATCATTTTACGCTTTAAATTGATAATCAAGAGTAATTATCTGATCCAAAGGCATGTATCTGAACAATAACATGTTTAACTTTTGCTGTTCATTTATACAATGTGTATGAAATGACATGGCTTTATTTCTACTATGGCGTCTCTTTATAATTTCAATCTCTTCTTTAGATATGTATTGATTTTGATTTTGAATTTCTCCAATTTTTTCCATTAATTTTTGTGAATTTTCGCCGCATTTTAATACAATGACAACATTCCAGATATCAACGGCATCGACGTAATACTGTTTTTCTTCATCCCTGATTTCACTAAAAGATTTTTTCAAAAAATCTTGTGTTGGCATGTACCATTTTGGCTCACTTTTATCATCGTATAAAGGAGAGAATTCGAAAAATGGATTTGATAGAATAAACTCATTGAAACACTTCGCTTCTGCAACTCCAGACTTTGTAGTTCTAAAAGAGAGCAGAATCAATCCTCGTGTGATCGAGCGTTGCGAAATATCAGAGTTAAATAAATAAGAAAGTGCAGATCTATGTTGTCCTCCTTTTAAAAAATAGTCTATTTTGTCTTCTTCGTCACTCAACTTTTCATAATCCTGAAAATATAAGTCTTGCTTGAGCGAGGATTCTACAGGATGCCCACAAAAAGCTTTAAGTTTTGTTGGATCCTTGAAATCTATTTTTTCGAATTCGATATTTTGAGGAACCATTTTAAGGAGACGATCCCAAACGAAATCAATACTTGGGCGTTTTTTAGGTTCATTGTTGATCATTGCTTTAATTAATTTGTCAAGATCATTCGTAATGTCGAAATTATTTGGATTTTTCAAGTTTTCTCTGTTTTGATTTTTAAACACTAAATATAAGATCTTACCGAGGCTATATATATCAGACATTTTCGAATATTTGTTAATTTGAATTTTTTGATTATTTTTTTCATAAAGTTCAGGTGCAAGATATAATTTATCATCCTCTAAAGTAATTACACTACGCTTATCTCCTGCTCCATCAATAACAGGATTGAAATTTGCATCTAATAAAATATTATTTGGTTTTAAGTCATAAAATATTCCATTACAGTGATGTACTGCACGAATTGCAAAAGCAGCAGTCATAGCAACTTGCCATTGAAACTTATTATCACTCAATTTAACTAAATTCTGAATAAGCGAGCCATTTGAGTAATATGGTAGTCGCATTATGAACATATACTGACTAGCTCGGATAAGAATTGGTTGTGCGTCTTTAATGAAAGGTTCGGTATTAAAAATCTTTGAATAAACACAATATTGAAGAAAAGCGTCGATATCAATGTTATCATCATTAAAATTGAATTCCGTTTCTGTATGATTTCCAAATATTTTGACGAAATATTGCGTTTTATTGCTGACAATTACATTACATGATGCTCGTTTGGAAGAAAAAATCTGGAGTTCATTGCTTAGTTTACCTGTTTGCTTATCAAATATATCTTCTGGTAGGAATTCCATCTATAAAAAAAAAAGTTAGGGAAAAATTAACAAAAATTTTGACAAATTACATGTCAGATTTGTAGTGTAAAATATTTCAATCTGACAAATAAATAAAGTTGCTTTTTTTCGATATAATTAGTGGATTTATTTTATGTT
The DNA here is from genome assembly GCA_008369845.1 of Trichomonas gallinae. Lineage (NCBI taxonomy): Eukaryota > Parabasalia > Trichomonadida > Trichomonadidae > Trichomonas > Trichomonas gallinae. The sequence continues at coordinate 18,776 of MRSU01002564.1, read as the reverse complement.
CCTGTTATTGATTTTCGGAGAAAATATTGCTAATTGCAGCAATTAAAGCTCTTGGATCAGAATTTTCATTCCAATTCAGAAATGTATTAACTGCTCTTTTCATTTTCTGGTCATCACTCCTATTGGAGCATAATGGGTTGGCAGGAACATCATTTCCATTCTTCAGATATTTGCATACATCACGTGCTCGCTCAACTAAGTCTGCTGGGAATCCAGCACGTTCTGCACACTCAAATCCATAAGAATTTTCATCTTCTCCCTTGAATGCTTTATATAAAAAGATTAGATCATTTTTGTTGACTTCGCATGAGACGGACATTGTCAACCTTGTGAACTGAGATACATTGATACAATTTTGTTTCAGGGCATCTCTGAAATGAGTTGAAATCAAAATGAATGGGCATTCACTCCCTCTTTCGCTCATTGACTTGATGAATCCAGCAAGAAGCGCAGCTCCATCATCCCTACAGCTTGTTTTTCCGAATTCATCAACAATAATTAAAGTGTTTCTCGTTGACTTCTTGATTGCTGATGACAAACCGCGAAGATCATCGAGGAATCCACTGGAGAATGGTTCACTCGCTCCCCCGTTATGGATCACTGGTATTATAGCGTTGATGTGCGGTATGATGCATTCATCACATGGAACGAAGCAACCAATATTTGCCATGTAACAAATCAAAGCCGTTTGCTTGAGAAGTATTGATTTACCGCTGCCATTAGGACCGGTCACAACAATGATTTTGGGAGAATCATCGCCGAGTTCGACTGTGTTTGGGATGAAATTTTCCTGGATTTTTTCCAAAAGTGGATGTCTTCCGTTGACTATCCGCATCATATTGCTGTCAACGAACATTGGCCGAGTCCAGTGATTTTCTACTGATGCTACTGCGAGAGAGCAGTATACATCTATTTCGCCAATGAATTTGTATAAGTTTATCAATTCATGAGCATGTGATAAAACTCTGTCGCAGAGCCTGACAATTATCTTGATCTCCCTGGTTTGAATGCTCTGGTATATGTCGCCGATGTCTCTGTCAAGATCAGACATTTTATCGTTTTTGCAGTAAAAATGAGTTTCAGTTTGAAAAGTTATACAGTATCCTGATGGGAAGTCATTTTCTCTTACTCCTTCTTTTGAAACCATTGTTAGGAATCCAAGCTGTGGAATGTATACGACTGTTAATGTTGTTATTGGGCATCTTACAGGAAGATCATCAATGAGTTCATGAGCTTTTTTGTCAAGCATCTGGTCCAAGTTTCTGTAGATATTTCTCAGCCTGGACAACTCGTTGTCGAGATCATCTCTGACGTATAAATCTGATTTTGAGAAATCAAATGTTGCTTCAATGTGAGATGACAAAGATCGAAGCAGGTTGATGATATTGTCGGAAATGTCATATTTACATGTCAAAGATTCATGTAAAGGATGATTGTCAATATATTCGAGGAGATTTGCCGCATTGTATAGCGACTTATACAGCAACTGCCAGTTTTTGGCTTTGGCTACGCCTTTCTTTAGTTTCTGGATTATAGACATTATGTCTTGTATTGGTTTGAGTTTCGTAACTATTTCGTTGACAATTGGATGAAAATTTGGGTTGACAAAACTTTCCAATATGTCAAGTCTCTGGTTTATCTGTCCAATATCGCTAGGTATTGATAAGAACCACTCTTTTAAAGTATTTTTTCCCATTAAAGTAGATGTCCTGTTTAAAAGAGTGAAAAGTGATACACCTTCTTTGGTTGATAGCTGATGTATTGATGGGTGTACTTCTGGCTTCATTATTTGAAGATCTGACATGGAAGATGTAGATATTATTAAACCTGAAGGAACATCCATGAGACTGAACACAGAGACGACCGGGGATGCTCCAAATTTCTTTGTAGTGAACTGAACCAAGGCTCCAATTGCGCCAATTATTAGTTTAGATTGCAAGTTGATTATTCCTGAGAGAACTGATTGTCTAATGGAATCCTGTTCGTCTGATGGTACTGTGAAGAGTATTTTGCTCATGGAATCGATTCCATTTTGGTAATTGAAATCATTGATCTCAAGATTGACAAGCTCTGCCTCTGAATTCTTTTTAATCATTGACTCTATTGTTGGATTTGTATTTGGTGCTATGCATATTATATTTGGAAGATACTTAAACAAGATTTTTTCAAGATTAGACTCAATCTGGGTGTTAGATGACTCCATCACAGAGATTGATGAGTTCTTTGAGTCATAGAAGGCAAAACCACATGCTGGAACTGTAGGAAAAAGAACTAATATGTCTTGGCTCTCGATTTGCATTAAAATTAATTAGCATGATGCGAATTTTTGTAAATATTTTACATGTCAAAAAAATTAAAACCTGACATTCGATTATTGTCAATTGAAACTACAATGAGAAATACACATCGATTGATGAGGGAAATAATAGAAATTTCGATCAAAGATATAAGCAGTTAAGAGCTCGATCTAACCAGAATTTTTAAAAGAAAGGAACAAATTATCGATTTTCCCAGAAAATTTAAATCAACACCCCAATACGCAAGAAGGCATGCGGTCAATTTGGATGCATTCAAACAAAGAGACTTTTTATTTTTTTGGTCAAAATTTATATTCACTCAAAATATATTTTAAAAAACTGCTTCTATTAAATAGAGTGTCCCAGGAACCTTAATTATCTCAAGATAGGAAAGATTTTAATTGGGCTTTATAATCAACAAATTTAGTGAACAATGGATTATCCTTTATATATAATTTCATGAACAAGGATGTAAAAATAATCAGAAACAGTTATTTCGTTATATCATCGGAATGGATCTTTAAAAACATACTAATTAATACATTACTATAAGCCTGATAGTTTAATGGAGATAAATTTGGTACGTTGTTGCGCCAGTATAATGCTCGACAAACAGAAAATCGATATGATGATATAAATGTCGAGAAATACACTTCACAGGTATAAAGGAATAATTGTTTACGATTGATATAAAGGAACTTGGTGTGTGTGAGTAATACCGGATTCCATCATAAGATGAATATTTATAAAATAAATATAAATTAAATTTAATTCTGATTTTGTTTTTGGTCTAAACCAGTTCTATTAAGAAAGTAGGTGTTGTAAAGAATATATTTTGAAAATAGTTTTAATAATATAAAATATGAAATACAAATTCAATGGAAATCCTAAAAAAAAAACATTAATGTTTCTTGTTCATCTTTGCGCGAAGTGGATCGAAGAATTTATGCTGTAGAGCTTCTGCCGCAGTGATTCTTTCTTCATGATCAATTGTCAACAGTTTCTGGAGCAAATCAAGCGCGTCTGGGTTGTTTTTGGACTGGTTGAATGACGGGTTCGATGTCAGTTTGTTGAATTGTGGCTGCTGAACATTTGGTAAATTTCCTTGCATTTCTTGTGTAAGAGTAAGACCATATTTGTTGACATAAGCCTGAATGGCATTTGTTCCGCAAACTGATGCAACGTCGCAAACCATCTCATCGATGTCCCTTCCTTCGAAAAATGGAAATCTAACGAGCATTTCAGCCAAAACGCAGCCTGCACCCCAGACATCGATTCCATAGTCGTAGTACTGGTAATTGAGCAATAATTCAGGCGCTTTATATCTTAATGTTGACACACGTGGAGAATAAGCTTCTTTCGCTACGTACATGTCGCCAAGACCCCAGTCAATGAGCTTCATGGACTTTTTGTTCTTGCCAAAAAGCATATTTCCTGGTTTAACGTCTCTGTGCATAATTCCACGCTTGTGGCTCTCATCTAGGCATGTAAGCAACTGCCACATCAAAACTCTGATATTTTCTAACGTTAATTTTGGAAATAGAGTCCTTGGTGACTCCGATTTGAGATAATCGGTAATAATTGAGATAGTGTCAGTTAACGGATCGCTAACGACACCGTATAATTGAACAGTATTCGGAATATCTTTGACTTTTGTTAATAAGCAAATCTCTTTTTGAATTTTGAAAAATGGAACATTTTTAAGTGTTTTAATTGCGCATTTCTTTTTGCCATCCATACGGCCAAGGAAAACTGTTGAGTATTTTCCAGTTCCCACTGGAGAAACTACCTGGAAACGCTCAATATCTGTATACTCTATTTGAAAATTCTCAATAAGCGAATCGAGCTCGTTGGCGTCCTTTACGACATCGTTGTAGACCCTGGAAACAGAGATTTTGTTATATGTCGGCGTCTTCAGCTGATTACTCATTTTTTGTAAAAAATGTTTTGAAAAAGTTATTTTTCTGTTTGTCTGATTTAAAGCGAAATATGCATTCTTTATTATGTTTAATTCTGTTTTTTCTAGGAATTAGGTATAAATATTAAGGATTCACGGATTTAGACAAATAAAACAACAAAATCGAAAATTCTTACAAATATAGATACAATTCATTGATATAAAAAGTTTTCAAAGCATAATTATTGACAATTCCAATATTTTTCAATTTTTCGAAAATATCGATAAAATTGTAAATACAACTAAAATATAAATATATTTCATTGATTAAAAGTATTTTCTGAAGATTTTTCTCGAAAATTCCAAAATATATGATATTTTGAAAAATATCAATCAAAACAAATGAAAATGAATGAAATATAAATAAGTATGTTCTATACAGCATATTTCGGGATCATTTTCCCGTAAATTCATAATTTATCTGAATTTTGAAAATATCTCAAAGAAATTGAATGATATCAAAAACATAAATATATTTCCTTGAAAAAAACAATTTCGGAGCACAATTCCCGAAGATTTAGAAATAAATATTTTGAAATTTGGATATTATTTTATTCATGATGTATGTTGTGTAGTATAGAAAAATATAACAAGATTCAGGCCAAAATTTTCATTCTTTCTCATGAAAATCAAATATAATTAAATTCAATCAAATGATTTTTAAAAAGAAAGTGAAGTATATAATAAATCTCTATTTCTTTAGTCCTAGTTTTATCTAATAAAAAATCTATATAATTATTCGAGCTCAAACAGTTTCGCCTTTTCTGGGAAGGCTTCTCTCGTGAATTGAAGCAAGTTGACATTGAAGACTCTCGCGCTGTCATCCAATTCATCGAGTATCTTCTTTGGATCCCACGTGACTTTCTGCTTCGCGTCATTGAGGTCAGCCTGTCTGACGTGTGCAGATGACTTGAGGCCAGCGAGGACTTTTGCGACATCAGCGACTCTCTCGTCTCTATGGTGTGTGAGCTCAGCGAGTTCCCAGTACTTCGCTGCCGGGCCGTTGCAGAAATCTGGGTCAGCACCGTAAATATTAAAATCGCCTTCTGCCTCGAAATCGAAGTCGAGGGCAGATGTAAGCTCGAGATGAGGTGTCAAAAGCTTCCTCAATGTCACAAGAATCAATGTGGCGATGTCAGGTGATGCGTGGAGGCTCATGATCATCAGGCGCTTGGCGAAAGATGCTGTACGTGCTGTATCAATCTGCTCTGAAATGATGTCAAAAAGTGCCATGAATTCAATAAGAGCAGTTTTGTCATCTAACGCTTCATAAGCCCTGTTGTAGACTTCAGTGAAGAAGCCTCTCAAGTCTACGTTGTACTCGCACTGCTTGCAGAGTACCAAGGCTGTGTGTGCGGCAGTGATTGAAGATCTGAGAGAGAATCTCGATTGTTTTAATGCAGACACGATTGGTGCGACGAAATCTCTGTCGATGAAGATGACGTCCTTCTTGATGATCTCCATGGCGGCGATGAAGTGCGGCTCTGACTTTGTCTCCTTGAGGAATCTGAAAACTGTCGCAAAGAGCTGCTCGAGGATGTGTGTTTGCGTGATTTCGGGGCCGTTTTCGTCTGTGACGATATCTGCCTCGCGGAGGTCCTTAAGGAGTTCCTTGTCTGTAATTTTCTCCTTCTTCTCCTTCTCTTTCTCAGCTGTAGTCTTCTGTGGGAAAGATTTCAATTTGATATCCATCAATGACTGGATAAGCTCGATAGAAACTTCTGGTGATGGTGTTGAAGCTACTTTTGTGACGATTTGGAGAGTGTTGTGGCCATTTGGATCAGCCTTGAAGAAATCGGAAATATATTTGCAAATTAATTCACGAACATCTTGGTGTGGGCAGCAGGCGAGTTTGATCACAGTATTGACAAGTTGCCTTCCTAAATTGAAGCCTGGTTTGCCTGTATAAATCAGAGCGATCGCTTTTGCAGCTGATCTTCTGAGTGACGGTTTAGTTTTCTTGCTGAATGCAAGTTTTTCGCAGATTTGAACGAATTGGCGAGATGTTTCGAGTAGTGTTGCCTCATAAAGACGGCGTTTGCGAACATCTTGTGATGGATTATCCTTTTCGTTGTGTTTTTCAACGATATAATTGGGCAAAAGATCGATGTAAACCATTGCGAGCGAAAGAATTGCAATTTGCTGGATGGTCGAGGATTCGTAATTCTTGCAGTGAGTCATAAGCGTGTTAATGTTGTCCTTGTAGTTGTAATTCATCTCCTTTGTAGTCAATTCTGTGCAAATATGGGCGATTTCCTGTTTAATAGCATTGATTTTCTCGATGTCGTGAGGCATGATTCAATCTGAGACACTTTTAGGTCTAAAATTATGTCAAGTAAAATTATTTACGTGTCATAAAATTATAACAAAATATTAAAGTTGAATTTGATGGAAATTGGATGAAGAAAAATCTATTTGACCCTTATTAAATTTATCATAATGGACATATTTACATATATTCTCAATATGAAGTATATCTATGTTAGAAACATCGAAGATATATTAGAAATTTGATTTTTGACATGTAAAGTGATAAATTTGATAATAATTGGCAAATAGTCTTATATTCTTTCTATCCTATGATATATATGAAGAGAAAAAACGATCTTATTATCATATTTATTGCCAAAATTGACATATGATGATTGTGGGTTTGGATACATTTGCTCTCTTTGTTCATTGTGAATACTAGAAATGATTTTGGTAATTTTGACGAATAAAAATATTTACATGTCGGATAATGATTTATGTGTCAAATATTTTATCAAATTGACAAAAAAATGCAATCAACAGTTGGATATCTTCCACTAACAGAAGAATTGAAAAAGAAGACGCCAATCCCACTAGGAATTGCTGTTTCACCGACCACTCCTGGAATTGCGACTCTAATTTCAGGAACACAAGATAAATTATATAGATGTCCGGTTTGTCAAGGATATCTTTCTCCTTTCTGCCCTGTTCAAGATGGTAAGTGGAAGTGCTCGATATGCAGCTCGAAATATCCACTAGAAGACAACGAAATATCGAAAGCTCAATTAACAAATCCGAATTATCAAGTTTACATACAGCACACTCAACATTTTGGCGAAGTTTACTGCATATATCTTTCAACAGAGTTCAACGAGAAAGATTTTCAAAGAAATAAGCTTGCTGTTATGGGAGTTTTACGACATCTCCCAGAAAACGCATATTGTTTGATATTTTTAGGAATGGAGCATTACCCATTGGCTCTTTTGGTTCCTCCACAGGAATGGAAGGGATTTACACTCACAACAAATGATGCTGAAGATCAGATCACAGCAGATGCGTTTTCAACGCCAAATTGCGCTATAGAACAGATAAAACAGGAAAAGCCTGTCGCTGCCTTTGCTCAATTTAGTTCATATGAAGCATTTTTGGGATTAGATCTTTTCAAATTCTTCTTTACGAAAGAAACAATGCCAGCAGCAGAGAGGGCTCTCGACAAAATATCGCGTGGAAAAGACAAAGTGCCTCATCTTAAATCAATTGAACTCGCTGGAACAATTGCAAAGGCAATGAATGGAATTCCAGTGAGATTCATATCATTTTTGGATAATATTCCAAGAACACCACCGATTTTGGAGGCATTAAGGCCATTATATGTACGTCTTGACTATGTAATTACAAATGTTACGAAATCTATCAATGACACGGCCAAAAACCTTCCTGGTGAGCTTTACGTATTGTCAGGAGAGAATCCTGGCGGCCAAGGCTGCCACATCGCAAAATCCAGATCTGCATATCAATTGGTATCGAGATGCAGAGCTCATAACTGCGCAACAGAGTGGAGACTTGCTCCAAATCACCTCACAGACATCCATGAGCAGGTTTTATATGCTCCAGTTTTATTATCTGAAACACAGCCTTATGCTATTGATATTGTTCCATTACCTAACCAAAAATCAACTGTTTTTCAGATAACAGCCAAATACATCATCAATGAACCAAATAATTTCACTTCTTTCATATTTAGAGTTTTGAATTTCGAAATGAAATCGACAGACAAACAAGAAGAACTCGCTAAATCAGCTAATTGGAATGCAGTTTTATGGTTCTGGATGCATAAAGTCTACGAAAGACCAGCACGCGAAGCTTTATCTGCAATTATGCGTGGAGCTGCGAATATCATTGCTGAAATTGGTGACATTAGCGAAGACTTCAAGCGTGGTGTGTGTTCTTCTAAGCATTTATACGCTTTGAGCCAAGATCCAATTTTGCATTATATCGGCGGCCAATTAATGTTCACAATGCCTCCAGATTCGCTGAATATCATATCTAAATACGTAGAAAAGGATGGAAAGAAGTATTTGCTTTCAGCAAATGGAGTAATGGAAGAACCAACAGCTGATGGGTTCCCATCTGAAGCTGCCAGAGAGCTTCAAAGCCAGTACTCAATATATATGCCAGTTATTTCACCAATTAGTAATAATATTGCTCAAGCTGATGCAGAATACGCTGTGATTCTCGAAAAGCTCATCAAGAGCCTTAAGAACTAAATCTTTGTTATATATTTTCTTGCAAATTCAAAAGATTTTTCTATCAAAAACTGATATTCATTAAAAACAATCAAGCATGTGATAGATTGATAGTGTAATAGGATTATAAAAGATATAGAAAGTGAAAATGCCTAAAGAATTGATTTTTGAAAATGTCAAAAATAAAATTAATTTGGATTGAAGATTTGCGAAAAAGGATCGATTGTATAAATATTCAGCTTTAAAATTAACGGTATGACATCTGTCTGCGGACACGAGCGCCTTGGCCACCGAACTTCTTTGGTTCCATACGACGTGGATCAGCAACAAGGAGTGTACGGTCGTAGGAGAGGAGTGTATTCTTGAGGTCTGTCTTTGTAGCCTCGTCGACATACTTCTGATAGTAAGCAACGATGGCCTTAGCAACAGCCTGGCGGATAGCGTAGACTTGAGCAACGTGGCCACCACCGTGGACGCGAACGCGGATGTCGAGGTTAGCCCAGAACTCCTCACCGATTAATTGGAGTGGCTCGAGGATCTTGGCACGAAGTGTTTCGGAGGAAACCATGTTGATTGGTGTGCCGTTGAGCTTAACGAGGCCAGAACCCTCGCAGCAGTAGGCAACAGCTGTAGCTGTCTTCTTGCGGCCAAATACTTGAACACTCTTCATAGAAAGGACGGACCTGTCAAGCCGAAAAATGCTCTCAATTATTGAACTTTACAAAAATTTTTCGTGATTATTAAATATTTAGCATTTGTTATTATTCTTTATATAAATAACCAAAAATCTTACTCGACCATTAAGTGTCAGTTAAGTGTGATTTACTTGACAATTTATGGTTTACGTGACACATTAAACCGAAAAATTCTCTCAAATAATACTAATTCTTTTTGATTTATTAGTATTATGAGTTTTATCTCTAAATTTGCAAAAATCCTACTCGACCAAAATTTGTCGGACAAATGAAATTTACTTGACAAATATAAATTTACTTGTCATATTTTAATCTTTACATACATTTTTGCTTATTAATTAAATATTTAGTATTTACTTGCTATTATATATCTAAATCTGAGAAAATTTTCCTAGATCATTAATTATTTTGATTATTTTTTGTCAAATAAAAGAATATTTACATGGCAAAATAAAATTTACGTGTCATTTTGTGAAATAATTTACCTTGACTAACAAAGAAGAAAAGAAGAACGAAGATAAAGAAATTACATCAGATATATTCGAACTATCCGCCTCCAAGATGCAATTGGAAAAGGAACATCACTTAAATTCGCTTCGAATGGGAGGATGGGTATTAGATACAAGTCTTGGGCACCAATTTCTGAATAGATTTTTAGGTTCTGGCTATGCCCTTACAGATGCTTTGTGTTTAGCAAAGTTAATTTCTTGTTATTTAGATATACCTCTTGATCGAGCTGCACAAAGGAGAAAAAGCGTCCTAGTAAAGTGGTTCGATGAAAATATTAGAGCTATAGAACCATTTTGTAATAATCATGTGAAACCTCTATTTAATGAAGTCGTATAACCTCCAACCCTTGGCAAAAAATCATAATCTCGATCAAATAATACCTATTTCGATACTCAAAAAAAGAAAATCGACGATTTACGAAAAAATTATATTTTAGCGTTATTTCATCGTGTAAGCATCTTGGATGCTTTCCTGCATCATCTCACAGTTATTGACTTGAAAATTCGCGTAATACAAATATCCTTTGATATTTGATTTATAAAGAGTACAATTTTCCTAGCAGTTTAGTTACAGAACTGCGTAGTTAGTAAAATGTTTGTTGCTTTCTAAGTATATTTTTGAAATCGAAATATTCAACTTGTAATTAAATCGTTATTACATCAACTTTTTTCCAATTTCGCAAAGTATGCTGGAACTTGTGATGTTATGTAGTCAATTTTGGCGTTGAATTCTGGTGTCGAAAGATCACAATATTCGAACATTTGTTTAAAATCATGAACAATCTCGTTGTTGGTTCCTTCTTCAGTCTTAGGTTCATCTTTTTTGGCCAAATGTTGAGATGAATCTTGTGAACTACTTGAACTCACATAGATGTAGTTCATTGATAAAGAAATGAAGGTAAATGAACCATAGATCATCAATTTCGAATCTATTTCAATTCAATCGAAAATTATTATCTAAAACATTAATTTGATAAAAACAAATTTTATTTATTAGATGTAATCAAATTCTGATAAGATGATATGATGCCAATTCCATAATGTATTATGATGTATGTTTTATTTTTGTGGTAATTCTCCAATTTATGCCAATTTTGAGAAATTATTCCTAAAAATTTAGAAAAATTCAAAAAATAGTTCGAAAAATTGACAATTATTCTACTGATTTTTTTAGAATTCTTTAGAAGACTTTATAAATCTTGATTATTTAGGAGTTATTAACTTAATCACAATGCTTAACAACACCAAGGCTTAATATTTATCCAACAAAAGCAAGATATTCTAGTACTAAATCAGAAATTGCAAATCATATTTCATCATCCAGCTATTAAAAGATTAAATTATTAAATGATTCTTACAAATTTACTTCTGATAGACCTATAATATTCATTTTCCTTACAAATTATTGTCCAAGACAATATTCATAGAATTGATATTAAGTTATTTCATTGATATAACAATTTCTTATCACTAAACATGATCATACAACTAAATAAACGATGTATTTTTATGAAAGATTTATCTAATCTATTAGTCGAACTTCTTGAAGTTAGAAGTGCGGACACGTTTGTGATTAAACCACATAATATATACAATAAATTCACAGATACAGAATAAGATGAGAATCAATGGAATAATTGAATTTTCGTTTGGAATTTCATCAGCAAGTTCAGCTGCTTGCTCATTTGGAATGAACTCTTCGTTTAATATCTTTTTGGCAAGCTGTATTGCATCTTCTCCTAAGCTTTTCATTTCCATTTGTGATTCCATTGCCAAATCGCGAAGATTTCCTTTGAGAGTACCCCAAATATCGTTCATATCGAACTCTGTCTCCTTGAATCTATCCATTTGCAAAGCGATTTTTGATGCTGCTTTTGAAAGTGTTGTTTCAACGTCATTTAAGATGAATTCCTTGAGATCTTCCTCTTGAACAGTCTCTCTAGCGCGGTTTGTAAGCTCACGAATGATATGGACGACATCGTTGAATTCTTGTTTAAATCCTGTAAGTGTTTCTTCATTTAAGCGGCGGTTTCTGATATACTTGCTTGTCATAATCATCTGGAATTTGCGTGCGAGCTTTCTAACTCTACGAGATTGCTTACTTAAATCTAAAATTGCTTTATTTATTTTGCTGATGTTTGCTACATCAACAGGGTTGATTTCTGATAATGGGGTGACTCTGAATTCTAAGATATCATTGTCATCTGCCCAATTTGTTGTAAATGCATTAATAGAGAAGTATCCAGTCGTTGGAAGACCAACAAGCTCTTTTTCGAAGTTAGTAATATAGAAACCTCTGATGAATTTAATGCTAATATGAGGACCTTCTCGTGTGATTCTGATTTTTATTGGTTCTTCGCCTCTTACATCGAAACTTCCGATATGTTCTGGTTCAAGATTGAGATTTGGTGTATATTTCTTTGGATTTGAGCGATTTCCTTCGTATAAATAAATGTTCGATAACGAATAACGTGTTGTTGTGTTAATATATAGCGTGAAACCGTCTGTATCTTCGTTGTTTGTTGGACAGAACTGCTTTGTGAAAGTGAAATTGATTCCAGCACCACCATTTCCATGGAATGCTCTTAAATCGAAATCTACGGTCCAATTTTCGAACTGTGTCGGTTTCCTATGGCATAGACCGCCAACAGAATCAGTTACAGCACTTGTTAAGCGAATATATTTCTTAATTGTTGCTGCAGCGCCAACAACAGACCAATCACCAATATCTGTTAGGCCTGTCATCTTAAACGGCTGCGTCAAGTCATATGACGTGTCGCTAACCAACAAAAGAGAAAAAATCGCAAACATTTTCGAAAGTGAAGAAAGGAGTTCAAAAAAGTGACAAAATTTTATAAAATTACCACATAAACAAATTTACAAAACAAAAATATCGATAATGTGCCATGTAAAATAGTTTACGCGTCAATCATTCAAATTATTCACATAAAAATGCCACATAAATAAATTTACAAATCATTTTCATAGAATTTATCATATTGTCAAATAAATTTTTTACATGCCAATTTATTAAAAAATTCAATAATTTTGCCAAGTAAAATATATTTACAAATCAAAATAAATTATGTTAAATAAATTATTTTACATGCCAATTTTATAAACAAATCGTTAAAAATATGCCATGTAAATATTTTTACAAATCAAAATCAGATATAATGATTTCGCTTCTTTTTTTGCTTGCATTGAAAGGCTATGGACCTAAAGCGAATACGAAATATAAGCAATGCCCGAAACAGAACAAACAATACTTTACAATGAAGAAATTTGAAGTGCAGCATCCAGGAGATGCTCGAGGAATTTCAATTATCATCAGAATTGTCGCTGAACTTAACCATAAAGTCGAAGAACCGTATTTAGAAGTACAGATTGCAAACGGAAGAATACCTTTCGTTCGAATTTTGGATCCGCTTTGTAGACCTGGTGTTTTAATTTGTCCTGCTTCTTTCTCACAGGTTGTATATGGTGTACAAATACCGCTTTCACAGACAATTCCTCTCGGTGAATATACTTTAAGAGTGATATTTAGAGAAGGCAGCGAAAGACTTGCATGTTACGAATCAGATCTCAATGTTAGAGATGTTGACTTCGAGAAAATGCATCTAGAAGATCAAGAAAGACATGGAGATGATCAAATCGAAAATGAAGACTATGCTGAATAGTGAGACCATATATACACCTATTTCGCGTCTTTTATTGTATTTAAATGTTTTTTATAAATCTATCGAAATTCGAAATTCATTTTTAAAAGTTATTAACATTCAAAATAAGCTTTATACATATAGTTTTTATATAAGATAACTATATTATTCAATGAAATCATTAACAAATTTAATTTATCAAAATATTTTCTGATTTGAACTTATATTATGTATTCTGTATGTATTATATTGGAGTTAAGGCTTGATTGATGGAGTATTTATTAAATAATAAAAATATTTTGATAATTTTTGAGAAACAAAATGAAAGATTTTAGTCAGAAACGGCAATATTATGGAACAAGTTATTAAGCTTTGTTCTTGTGGAGTCGAGAGACCAATTGATGAGTTTATCGAATTCCAATTTGGCTTCAGACTCAGTCTTATCCAAGAAGAGCATGTCCGTCATATATCTGATATCCTCAGCCTGCTGAAGCTCAGGGATTCCTGTTCCAAGCATCAAAGTCAATAAAGTGACAAGTAATTTAGAATTCTTCCTCAAAATATTCAGCGCTAGTCCACATAATGACCTGAACTCCAGGAACATGTCGCCATCAATATCACCAAGGACTTTAGCACAAGCAGGACTGAAGTGGAACGGCGCGTTTTCTCTCTGGTATCCAAGTTTGGTCTTGAAGTTGCCCAAGAAGTGGCCAAAGTCGATGTGCAAAAAGTGGCCATCAGTCTGCAGCATGATATTTCCTGGATGTCTGTCTGCAATGCCTAAAACGCAAGTGGCGACAGCATAACCGGCTGACGAGAACATGAAGTTCTTTCTCGCGAGTTTCTGGTTCTGCTCAGTTGTGTTGACTTTCCATAGATAGTCTGTGATAGTATTCGTATCCCAGACGCCAGCAAAAGTGCCTTTCTCTTGCTGCAGTGCTTGTTCTGTAATTGCATTGGGGACGACTTCTATGAAGCCCTGGTTGAAGCCAGTAGGAAGGACGCTATAGCACCTCATGTGCAAGTCTATTCCCTCCTTTCTCCAAAGATACTCCATGACTCTCATGACTTGTAATGTCAATTGATCTTGTCTCAAGTCGTCGCCGACTTTGAACAAAACTCTTATTGGCTCAGAAGAGAAAGGAGCGGCGTTGTGGAAAGTGAGCCAGAATGGCTTCTTTTTGGAGTTCATGACTTTGCATTTATCGACGATGAAGGAGTCGACGACAAGTCTTGGGTCCATGGGCAGATGGAATTCGTTTGGAAGGTCGATGCTCTTGAGGGCTTCTCTGAATGGCCCCGTTGCTTCAGCGTGAGAGAGTTTGCACAGTCTCTGGTTGAGTCTGACGAGATCTTGAGTGAACTTGTAGCCTTTGAGGAGTTCATCCCTGTAGATTCCGCTTCCGTACAAAAAGTTGACGACGAAAGAAGAAAATCTGCGCCTGATGTGCGAAATGTGGGCCTCAGATATCAACTGCCAGAAAAGCTGGTGACCAAGAAACTTCGGCTCATACAATCCTCTCCTGAACAAGAACCTGCAGAGCGGAGAGTCATCGTAAATCTCGAACTTCAAAGCTTGAACTAACTGAAGCATGTAAAGCATGATCTCGTCGTCAGTCAGCGGCTCCAAACACTCGACAGCGAAAGATCTGACTCTCATGTCCGCGAATTCGGAGTCCAGCAGTATAATGGCTTCTGCTGGATTCGGCTTCTTCCACTTCTGCAGCAGGAACGGAATCTCGTTGACTTGAGTTGGCACTGTGTAATCAATGGACGACAGAACAAGAGGTAATAACGCTGCTGTGTCTGTGAGATCGTTTCTGTATTTGTACAACGAGGTTTTATCTTCTGGTGAAAGTTTCTTGAGTGGGTCGAATGTTTTCTTCTTCAAATTCTCTATGCCGACTTTCTGCTGCGCGTTGACTCTGACACTGGCTGAGACAGGCCTCATCTGGTTCCAGGAGCCGTTCGAATGCGAAATAGGATAAAAGTATTGAGGAATGCAGAACAAAATTCTTGTCGCTTCTTCATCTTCGCACTGGCAAGTTGTTAGCAGCGGATCTGTGTCTTTTCCATTCCACATTGATCTGAAGCTGACGCCTGAGTTGAACCAGCCGTCGAAGTTAAAGACTGGGATATTTATTGTTGCAATTGCAGAACCTTTTGTTCCGATCTTCTCGTAGTTGTATAATGTCATTGCCAGTCTTGCGGCACGTGGCAGCTGCATGATTTGAAGGCTGACGTTGAGTGTTTCGTTCCAGGCGACGCTTGTTCCTCCTAATGCTGGATGTGTTAGAACGGGAGCGCTAATTTCGTTAGATCCGTGCAAAATGCAGCATCTTATGATGTATATATTCGCTTGAAGGTTCTCAGGAATATTGAAACAGCCGCCAACGAAAATAGAAAATCCTTCTTTCGCCATACAATGTGGAAATCCTCCCATCATATCGAGAGACGGCTTTGCGGATTCTTTCAAGTAAATTGGTCGATATAAATGCTCTTTTTCTGGTTCTGGTAAAGCTGTATAACTTAATTCTTTTTCTCTGATTTGTTCTATGAGCTTATTCTTGTCTACAAGTAAAAAGTTCATGAATGGTGTGACAGAAAGAAGGAATTGACGAACGCATACGAAATGTGAAATCGGAATTTCGCCCGCAACGACTTCATCTGTGCCTTGGAGTGTTAAGGCGTAGTTATTTGGATCAAGATCTTGTCCTATGCCTTGATGTTCGATCATTTTTGTAAATAAATCGCGAATCGCTTGAGCTGCTGTTGTTTCGAAGGCAATCGCAAGTGAAATGGCTGTTGCATCATCGGAAAGTGCAACATAGCGAATATCAACCTTGCTTGGCACATTATTCTTTTTACAAGTCGTTAATGGTGGATTTGTATCGTTAAGACGCATACGAGCAAGTAAAGGATGGGCTGTTAAGCGATCTGTACGAGCTTTTTCAACACTTTGACGCAATTCAGAGAATGTAGAATTGAAACAAAGAACTTCAGGTGTTGTGATGATATCTTTCAGCTCTAAGTCTTTTGTATATGTCTTAGAAGTCATGAGGAACTCCGTTTCTTTGCTAACTTGCATCAGAACAAATTGAGGTTTCGTTAGATCTTGTTGCTGCAGTTTTATCGCTTGCATCATTTCTGGGGACTCATTTATAGCTATTTTTCGTTTTGGATATTCGCCTTTCATCGTTCCTAGTCTATATCCTTTCGGGTTTCTAACATTATCTTCTCCGTAGAGTTCTAGAAGCTGCTCATAAGCGGCTTTTTGGATCGAAGAGATCGATCTTGTGATTTTTGTCTCGATTGTTATGACCAAATTCGTAGGAAGTTGGATCAATAAAGTAACTTTCGGGTGTTTTCTAGTGATACTGCTTAAAGGAATGGCGGCTTCTAGTATCGAATTCCGTTCTATGAACTCTTCCATATCGAATACGAACAAAGCCATCCTCTGGTACACAGATGGAGAACTTTTGTCGTAGATGAAGATAGATGAAAGCAAACTCTCAGCGAAATCCTGTTCTATGCCCTCTGATAGTTTGACTTTTTCTGTATCACACGAGTAAAGCACATCGTATCTGTCTGTATACGCGACTTCTCTGCAAATAACGTAGTTAGACAGCTCAAAATTGCTCAAAAACTCTATAACGCTAGAACCCTTCAAGTCCTGGTCCACGGGCAGGAAGAATAGTCGCCCGTTAGGCAGCACAAGGTCTATTCGGTGCGACATACAAATTTTTTTACAAAATTTTAATTCAGTTTTTTGGTATAATTTTAAAAACAACCTGATTTCAATAGAATAAGCGTTTTTCAACGAAAATAAATGAAACCTGTAAAAGTCCTTTTTCAATTGAATTTTTGTACAACTCTGTTCACTTATTTTGTTAAGTTTACAACGAACTCGATTTTTCCATATTATATACAAAACAAGTTATTTTAAATTTTTAAATTTTTTTGGATCAGCTTTGTCAATTTTTTTTAACAATTCCACTTTTTAAAAATATCCGATTATTGTTAAATTTGATTGATGATTATTAAAATATAGAGTATTTTAAATATAGTCAAAAAAAGTGTAAATTTTTTAAAGAGAATTCTTTATTATTAATAGGAGTGATGCAGAAAATTAAATTTATTTTGTATTTTATGAAAGTCAAAGAAAATTGATCTTTAATTGTCACATAACCATATTCCGGTAATCAAATATGTGATTCATCATCCTATATATTATCATTTGTTCAATCGGATTTTGTATTAAAACGTAATTTGATTCAAGCAAAAATTATTTTACAGCAAACAACGATTTATTACTTAACACTATCAAATTGACAAAGAATATATTAATATTTACAATTAATAAACGGTATCTAGTTCTAATTAATTGATTTTTCGAATTAATTAGGTTAAAAATGTGATAAAAATGTTATATATGATGATAAACAACCGTAGTGAATTAAATGACGTAATTGATTGTGTTCAGAAATGATATTTTACGACTGGAATTTACCAAAAATTTCTCTCAATTTTTTTTAAACATTACATTAATAAGTAACAGATTAAAGCAAGGAATGCCGAGAATAACGCATATTTGTAGCATACGGAACTATAGCATCAAAATTATCTAAAACAAACAATTTATTTGTTCTATTTTTTTTTTTGAAATTTTGTTAAAGATAATTAAATATACAAACATATATGCAAATTTCAATAGATTTATATTCAACACATATCAATAAACAAATCCAATTTATGAAAAAAATTATTTTCAAAATGCTTCAAGTGCTATCCAAAAATATCATGCAGAGACTTACCAAAACTTCTACTTATCATTTAATTGTAAGAGAGCTCAGTGAATAAAATTTTTGATAAATGTAATCATCATATCATAATAACATAGTTAAATTCCTTAAATATGCAGTATCTGAGTTCGGAGAGTTATGAAGCTCATTGAAATAGTTATTGATCAACATTTCTTCAGAATCATGACCAGAATGAAGAAGGTTGACGAGTAATGCTATAGATGGATGCCTTGGAGCATCTGTCTATGAGTATTGACTTTAATCATTCATTAAGGGACCGCTCTAACCGTTTTTTGTAAACTTTACAACGGAAAAAATTTTGCATTTTTGCACCTATTTTGATCAAGATTTTGCAAAAAAT
>MRSU01002557.1:0-38546 GCA_008369845.1 Trichomonas gallinae | reverse complement strand
TCGATCTAATTACACCTAACATACTCAAACATATATTTTCAAAGTGTAATACTTCTATATTCATCAATATTTCTTTAAAATAATAAAACCACTTCGATATGATGTTATAATTATATATTATCGATAAGCTTCTAAATGGTATGTAAACTTATTATACAACCCATAATATTTTTATAGCCTTATTGCATATTGTAATTCAGAAAATATATTTGAAATATCTTATTGATCAGAAATATATATTAAAAAATATAAAGATTGATCCAAATATACCATTCTCAAAGCAATGAATATCAAACTCGATTATGTTTTTCTTCGAAAATGATATATATTGTTTTGAAACATATCATCTACCATTATCCCTGAAAGTAGTTAATATGAAACCGAAAAGTTGTAACAAGATAATACAAATCTTAATATGTTCAAGAAATAATAAACTTGACGCGTAAAAATAATTACATGACAATTTACCAAAATTTTCTCAAGAATCAATGAATGAAATACAACTGCTAAATAGGCAACTTCTAGAGCCAAGAGGTCTTGAAGAAGTCGCGAAAAGACTTACACCGGATATTTTGATTGATATTTTGTATGAATTCCCAAACTTACCGTCACATATCAAATGTTGTTATCTTCAAACAGTTCTTTTTCTTGATGAAGAACAATTTTCTAAGATTGAGTCTGCATATCGCAGAGTTCTCGATGCTGCATCGAAAACTGATGATCCATGGGTCTTGAAAACTTACGAACACTTCAAAAATTATCCAGTTATCGAAAATAATGAAGAACCAAAGATGTTTCCATTCGAAACTCAGTCATTTGACGAATATAACCCATTCAAAATCACATCAGAACAAAAATCTGTTGAAATTCATGTTGGACAAAACGATAAGTTTAACATTGCTCCACCAAGTCAGTACACAAAGAAGCCTGTTGCACCATCAACACCTGGATTGGTTCCAAAACCATCTTATAAACAGCAATCTGCAAAGCAAACCACAATTAGCATGTTTTTAACAAAGAAATGAAGAACAATGGATAATATTCTCACGAATTCTTAATGCAATTTCTTTATATTTTTTGGAAAATTTTATTTCTAACTTTTCTATCATTAACATAAGAGCACAATGCTATACTATAATAGATTTATCATTTTGTTTATAAACAACTTATCTATCTTTAATAATTTTTTGCAAATTAATTATTCATATTATAACTTGTTAATTTAGGATATATATCTATTTATTATGGAGCAATTGTATATAAAATAACAATGAAATTGGATAGAAACAAAAATAACAAACAATTTTATTTAAAAATCTCTATAATTCGGTTTCAGGACGAAGCCTCTTCATAACTGACTCTTTGTTGATTTGTAAATCGCACCATTTTGAAGTACAAATACAAAATTCAGACTGAACATATTTTACGGTCTGAATCTTAACATATGAGGGAGCTTCGGCAAATACATCCAATAAATCAACCCATTTTGGATTATAAGGAGTCACGTGAACAGTTATTAAATCTCTTACACTTGCTCTTTGAACATCATGCTTGCATTCTCCAAGATCAGTCCATGACCTTGTCTGGAACACTTTCATCCATATGGGATGCGGCAAAGCGACTAATGACCAAGGATTTGCCCAGAATCGCAAATTTGTGTAATTCTCTCGTAGAATTACACCCATTGCCACATCATCTGTGATCCATTTCTCTCTGTTAGAAGTTTGTTCGACAGAAAAATTAGCCTCGAGAAATGTTTTGATAAAATGCCTCGATGCAAGCCAACCGGGGCCTCCATGTGGGAAGCTTACGTTATTCATCTGTTGTAGGTTTCCAGCAAAGATTTTTGTAGTTAAAGGATCATAATTTTCTTCTAAAGCGTTAAGAAGACGGCCTAGTGCATTGAAATTCATCCAATCATCATCACCACCTAAGAAAAACCAAGGTTCTGAGAGATTGTAGTAAAAATATTTAATTGCGCAATCAACTCTGCAAGGTAAACCATGTGTAGAAAGTCGCTCATCGTTACAGTCGCAGTGTAATTCAGTTGGTATATCAGTTTCAACGTCCGTCGACAAAAGCAGAAAAGGATGAAAATCATCTGGCTGAAATAATACATGTTTCTTCGATAGTTTGCGAAATTTGTATAGTGTGGCATTAGATCCTTGGAATCCAATTGCACAGCGCTTTGTTTGAGCTTGCAGTGAATAAAAAGGAAACAAATAAAACATTTTGTGAAAATTTTTGTCTTTACATGACAAAAAACCGCATAGAATCAGATAACCTTATTTTATTGAATTCCATTACATCAGAAACGGTTTGTCTGACAATTTACAAAACAACAATCTGTTTTACATGTCAAATAATTTTACAAATCATAAAACTATTTTACATGACAAACAATATTATATCATGTCAATTTTAGTGTTTATTTAACAAAAATTTCATTTATGGATAAACCTTTCTATTTCTCATTAATTGCGTTGCTTTCACTTGCATTTTACAATTTAATAGAAGTTATTGGCGATATTGGACAGATGTCTCTTGGAGGACTTCCGATGTTGCTTGGAGATTTCACGTTATACAGTCTTTTACTTCCTATGTCTTATTTCATACAAGGTGCGATATTCTTCGGATACAGATTCAAAGAGGTATACTATTATCCTCTTTCTGCAACAGCATTGACAGCTTTCGTAACTTTTCTTATCTGGAACTTCTCTATTGGCTACATGATTGATCCCGTTGGTTATATTTCTACAAAAGGAAAAATTTGGAACTCAAAAGAATTCGATTCAAGCAGACAAAAAATTATGTCCGAATTATTATGCTGCGGCATCAATTATCAAGAATCAATCAACACTACACTATGTCCACAACAAAAAGAATGGTCGTGTGCTCGTGCAATTGCTTTGCACAAGGGAAAAATTTATCGTGGAATGGCTTACAGCCAGTTCACGCATTGTTTCCTCAACATTATTACTACGATTATCTTATGGACTGTTCATTTAACCGGTGGAATCAATGAAATGCCAGATTTTGACAAGAAACGTCCTATTACAGATAATTACAGTCAAGTTTAACTAATTTCACCCTTGTTTTTCAATAAATTGTTTGATTTTTGAGTTATAAATTTTATATATTATATATTTATAGATGGCAGTAAATGAACCATAGCCCAAGGGTTTATTGGAAGATAAACATCCATATATGAAATTTTTGAAATCTGAAAATTTCAATCAATAAAATGATAGGGAATGATAAATTTCGATTCTATATATCTATTAACTTCATCGAATATTATATATTTTCTCATATCATTATTAATTGAAACTGTTTTATTATCAAGATTTTTTCGATTTCATTATTTAATATGGGTCTGTTTTATTTAATGAGGGGACAATATTTCATTTTTGTTTTTTTTTTCATGGAAGGTGAAAATAGTGAAGAATCACCACAAGTAAAGGAAACATTCCCGAAGCCAGCTGATTATGATTCGTGGACACAATGCAAAAAAGATTCATGGGATCAAATGGAAGCGAATCCAAACGGATTTTTCTACAGACACGTTCTGCCGAATGAAACGAGAAAGAATGGATCATGGTCAGATGAAGAAAAGAAGCTTTTTGTCGAAGCTTTGAGGAAAACGCCAAAAATAAATTCGCATTGGGGCTTATTTGCTAGAAATATACCGGGCAGAGTTGGCTATCAGTGCCACCACTTGTATTTACGTATGGTGGATAGTGGAGAGCTCAAAAAATTAGCGCCAGATTTAGATTTGCCGCCGCAAAGAATTTATGATACATCAAAACACAGTAAATACACGGAAACATCATACAATGAAAGTGCTAAACTCGATGACATTGAAGAAGATTCATTATTCATGAAAGAAACAAACGAAGAAACAACATTAAAACAAAAATTGAAATCTCCACTCAAGAGATCCTCAGAAACAACAAAGGACTTCGGGTTATATTTCTAATTTTGCTTTTATAGTCAATATTTGATCACAAACAAAAAAAGTTTGTTTATTCACTCATCTGTTTGAAGATATATTAAATTATAATTGTTAATACAACTATTGGTACATGCAAAATCTCTTATTTTAATATTTCGAAATTCAAAAATATCGAATCAAGCAATAACTTTCTCTTAAATCCAATATACTCATCCTAATAACGCCAATCAAAACAGTTAAATTAGAAAAAAATTCAAAAATATAAATTGAATTAATAATTTTTGAATTTTAAAGGTAATAAGCTGACAGTATAAATTATATCGTTATAATTTGCTTAATGTTTTTCTCGATGAATAAAATTATATTGTTTTCGAAAAATTCATTTTTAAGACTTTGTGTTTAGAGAATATATTATGTCTTAGCCAAAAAATGAGAATTATAACAAAGAAATAAACATTTATTAAAAACAAAATATATTGAATCTTAGAATTATATAATCTAAGAAAGGTATCTTGTGCAAACTGCTGTTACTCTCTGTTCATATCTGATCATCATGCCAGCAATGAACCAACCCAAAGCGCCAGCAGAGAAGAGAACAGCTGTTGTTAGGAAGTTCGCGAGCTTACCAATGGTTGATCCATCGATGATTAAATCGAACTTGTCGTACATCTCAGTCATTCTCTGTGCGAGAACGATCTTGTTGACCTTGAATGTCTTGTTCTCTTCCTGTGATAGATGCCTGAATCTGTTGATTGACTCTATCTGCTCCATGGTAACTGTTGTGTAATCTTCTGGCAAATAATCTGTTTCATCGATTTCTCCCAAGTTCTGCAGTTGAATGACTGGCTTATTCATGTTAAGCGAAAGAGGATTATTCTGTTGAACGTTTGCGTTATACTGGTTGTACATCATCTGGTCATTTGCGTTGTAATTGTAATTGTAGCTGTTGTAATTGTACGCTGGATAGCCGGGTGGTGCAGCATAAGCCTCTGGCTGATCACTTGAGTCTGTGATATCATCCAAGCAGAATGGATCTGATTTATTCTTCTTGTTCTTTTTGTTCTTCTTTCCCTTCTTGCCTCTCTTGCCGAGTCTCTTCCTCTTGTTCGCCTTGATTCTCTCTGCTCTTTCGGCGAGCTCTTCGTCAGATAGTTTGCGAATAACTGTTGGATCATCGTCTGTTGGCTTAGCGCACATTGACACGATGACGAAATAGGCGATGGAAATGAATGGAATGACCAAAATAGCGAAAGAGAACGGAATTAAGTATTTCGCAGGAATCTTGATTCCATTCAATGCCAAGATTGGAACGAATGAGTAAAGGAAGTTGAGGAAGTAAAGAATACCATCGAGAACGTTGTTGAATTTGTTCATGTGTGGTCTTCTCCTGCACAAAACGATGAACATAATTAAATAAACAGCCGGCAGAGCGAAAAGAATGAATGGGTTAACAGACATTGTCAGTGTTGTAAGAAGCATGACAACGAACTTATAGAACAAGACGCCGACGGACCAGAAAACGTTGACAGACATAAACTCGGCGAATAAGAAAATACCGGTAGTATGGAGTCTCATTGCAGCATTGCGCCACTTCTCACGCTCATCGTTGCCGAAAACTTTCATATCTTTCATGATTGAAGAATTCGATTTGATGAGTGAGCGATAAAGGAATGGAACGCCGAACATAATGAACAAGATCGTGAAAAGAATAGATCCACCGTTGACCTGGAGGACTTCTCTGATCCAATAAAGAGATGTATCTGCTTCAAGCATAAACAGGGTCTTTCCTGCGTAGCACATGTTATTGCAGAAGATTGCATCATCTCCCATCACTGGGTAATCATAATTAAGGCTGGAATTAACGAAGCCTAATGTGAAATTAGTTATATTCGGATGTTCTTCTACGAACTTAGGGAGAGTATTGTTAATTAAAGCATCCCAATAGCCATTGAAGTTGTTTTCAATTGTGCGTCCACATGGAATGCAAACATGTGAGTGATTTTCGAGATAATCCCATCTGCCTGTTCCGTAATTTACGTGGAACATGTAGCCTCTATCGCAGCCGGTATGTACTGGTGTGACCTGTGTGACGAATGACGTCAAAATAGGAATATACAAAAGATCTAATGCGAGCATCAAAAGTCTTAAGCCCCATCTCTTGATAAACTTCTTAATCTTGAAGAGAACCTTGCGAGAGCATTCACACAACTTGAGGAAGAAAAGAATAAGCATGAAAGAGCCAACAATATAACAAATATACTGGCCAAACATTGCAACTAGCGGCGGTAATGTTATACCTGGAATCTGGTATATATTGCTAAACCATAGACCGGCCGCGATGAAAAAACAACCAAAGATGAATTGCAAAAATAAAATCCAGCACGGAGGCTTTTGCGGAATGAGCTCGATAAGCCCTGAATATCTCTGAAGCCTCTGGTTAACGACGTCAAGGTCATCAACCTTTTCGACGCCTGGAACAATTCCATTCAAATAATATCTCGTTAAATCATCAGCTATGTGTGATAGATTGTTTTCTCTGCCGCAGTATTCTTTCATCTTGAAAAATAGTCTCACGAGAAGCCATGCAGCAGAAACGCCGATTGCTATATAACTGACTGTGTTAAAACCGAGCATTAAACCTTGTGTCATGAAGTATCCGAGGACACCGAATGCAACCATATCACCCAAATGTATAAATGTCTGCCAAACTGGATTAACAAACCACATAATAGTAACATCTAAAACGATAGTGAGGCCTAATGATAGAATAACTAGTTGAGCGCGCTTGTCGAATTTAGGAATTTTAGGTATTAAGTTGAAAAGAATGTCGTTATAAAAATTTTGTAATATTGTAAAAATGCGTTTGATTGAATCCGGCACAGGGACCTCAGGGAAGCTGATACTTATGCCAATGTTCTGCCAGAAGGTGGCACATGACATAATAATACCGGAAAAAGAGATCATAGGCATTTTTTCTGTTGTTCTGTTTTCTATATGTTTTCAAAAATCTCAGAAAAAAATCTTAGAAAAATAACCTTAATTTGTGAAGAAAAGTGACGTTTTTTGTGATGAAGAGTGATAAAGGTTTGGCGGTTTTAACATTAAAACATCGTAAATCGCTTTAAAGACAATAAATCCACACAAATTTGGTAAATTTTTGTTTTCAGTCAAATTGTAAAGTTTTCTTTACGACTTTAAAATTTTTTTGGTTGTCGATGAGCGTATTCCAGATTTTTGAGTTAGCAACAGATTAAGATAATCGTATAATATATATAACATGCATAGTTAAAGGCTATTATAGCAAAAATGGAAATTTGGAATGTTAACACTCAAAATTGGAAAGGTTTGTTGTTATATATAGATTTGTAATATTATGCTTAATCCATTTAAAATGCTACCTCATTCCAAATTTGGAAATTTTCAAAACATGAAAATCAAAATTTAATACTTTAAACATAGATTTTTCTGCTATTTATATATCCGTTTCATAGAAAACTATGAAAATTTCAAATATGATATTTAATTTGCAATCAACTCATGGGAATCGTATAGTTGTTATAAGGAGATTTATATCATCTATATCCGGTGATATTTAGATGAATTCAATATATTATATTTTTTTGAAAATTATAAGTTTTGGTTAAATTGTGAACGAAAAATATGATAATTAACATGAGCTTAAATGATTTTTAGCATTAAAATCAATCTAAAAAAGTTCAAAAAAATAATGATATTGAGACCATATAAACGCTATATCATGGTGACCTCAATGTGGAGAAGCACAATATCAAAGATTGAAGAGAATATACGCATCCACACGTGATGCAAAACGATTGCACTTACAACCTTTATTTTCTAGATGTAAACAACATTGCATCGCTGTGTAGAGCCATTATCTGAAAAATAAACGGAATGATCCCCTTATTCATTTTATGAACAATTTTTGATGAGGTATAAGGACATAGATAAATCAAAAAATATAGGTTAGTATATCGTAAGTAACAAAAATATACATAGACTATATGAAAATATGATGTTATTAAATTCGAAAACCATATGATTTAGCGAAACACATTACAACACATGCATGAAATTGATTATTTGTTAATGATGTAACAAAACCTATAGTAATGGAGGCGCGGAAAAGAGAAATAAAAATTGCGAAATTCGATAATACTCTTGAATTCTATGTGCCGTTAGATAAACGTGAGATGTGAAGGCAATGAAACCTTCTCTAGTAAATAGAGAATCCAATTAGAGAAAAATCTAATTTATTATTACAAACATAAACTATAATATATTACTTACCCCAAAATGAGGGAAGAGGAGTTGCTGATGGAGCTGAGAGCTTTTCAGGAACAATAAATTTTGGTGGTTGAATTGGAGCATTACCAACCAATTTATCCTGATATACCTTAATCCACTCGATCGATGCCTTCCTGTATAGTATATGATTGCCATACAGTTTATTAATACCGACATCGACCATTCGAAGCCTCTCAAGCTCACGAATTCTATGGTCTCTAGTCTTTTCAGAGCGTGTTAGAGAACATATTATGTCTCCATCATTAATGCTATAGTATTTAAAGGTTAAATTATCTAATAACATTTGACCTTTATATACAAAAATATCATTTTCAGCTTGAGATTTCCTCAAAGAGGAAATGCACATGTTGGGATCAACCGCGCACATCCTGGAACCATCTCTGTTGGAGATCACCTTAATAAGGAGTCTGCTCTGGGAATTATCAATCATGAAAAATGTTTATGTATCCGGCCACTAAGACTTTTTATATGTCATTTTTATATTATCAATAGAGCATTAAAATGACGGAATTTGCGAATAAAATGTTTCTGAGAATTTTTCTGAAATTGAAACATATTTTGAATTAATTGAAATATTCAGTACAGACAATTTTTGCACTTGAAACGGGTAAATACTAAATAGAACTGGAACATTAATAAATCGACAGTTTATTCCATGGTAACAAATTTTCCCTTTAAAAGAGAAAATCCATACTTTTGACATAAATAAAGTAATTCAGCAATAATAGATCAATATTATAAAAAGTTGTTTTGAACCGATGTTCGTTGATATTTTATCTCTCAGAAAAAGGATTGAAAGACCAATACAAAACTTCGTTTTCAATTTTTGGAAAGTTGGCTAATTTTGTTTGTCTTTGGCTTTGCACCAGAATGTTCAAAAGCTTTGGATTTTTTCAATGAGTTTCTCGTGTCAGAAAAGCGAATTTACGTGTCAGAGATTCAGTAAATTTCTGCGATTTCAATGGACATTTTGATTTTACTGAAAAATCCTGTCTCTAATGAAACTAATTTTTTATAACTTTTAGTTAATTGCAATATATATGCATATTTATGCATATTAGATTTATTTTTTACCGACAAACTGTTGGGACATGAATAAATTGCCTTTAGTGCGGTTCTTTTATTAACGATTTGCTAATACACTTGTATAGAGTAGTTCTCTGCAATTTTTTGCGTAAAAGTAGAAATCATGAATTGATCTAATCCATAATCAGCGTGATCACTCTTGTTTTCTGCTACTTGGATGCCATATAAACGATTTACATTTCCTAATTGCTTATCATTCACATGTTTCCAGGATGGCCATTTCAGCAACGCCTTAATTCCTAAATATTTTCTTATAAACAACATCCTCATCATTCCATTAATATAATTATGCGATTTTAATTTCCTTATATATTAAATAATTTCGCCAATTTTGGGTTGAAGCCAATAAATATGATTTGACTTGATAAACTCATGCTTCTCCACAATATAAACGAGTTCATCGTGGTTTCGACAATGAAGCACACAGTAGGCAATGAATTTCGATTCAAGAGTTCGAAATAAATTCATATATTTGGAAATTTTTGCCTTAACATTATTAAGCACAATGCAGAATAGCCAATGAAAAGGTTTTGCAAGATCTGTTACTCTATTAAAAAATTATTCAGCGTTGATATTATGCGTGATGTACTGGTATACTATGTGATTCATAGTGATATCTTCCACCGCAGGCCAGACATAAAGTGATAATCCTCCCATCTGCATTTTTTCCAAGACGATAACCAAATAACTCGAGTGAGTAAGCGGCTTGACTAACTTTAAACTTTTGATTTATGATAACATGAAGTTTTATTAGCTAATTGAATAAGAGATTTGTAATAAACGCACAATTTCGTTTATGTTTAAATTAAATTGTGCCGGATAACCATTTATTTATAGGATTTGGAATAAATGCACATTAAGTTAACAACATATGCGATTTATTTGATATTACGCGCGCCTTTTTATTTGAATTTGGCAATTGGCATCACAGTTAATCTTATCCTATAATTAACGGCGCAAATCAATTTATTATAGGGAGTCTAGCTTAATTCCAGCGAGTACTGGGCAAATTAATGATATAATAGAAAAATCTCAAATCCTCCAGAACAATTCTTAAATATATTCATTTTGGGCTATTAATATCACTACGTACGTTATATTGGAGCCAATTTATAAGATCATGAGGACTAAACTCGATAAAATTGATTCCCGCTAATATCAAATCCAAAAAATGAAACTCGATCTCACTTCAAATGGCACTTCATGACTAATGTATGGGTATTTCTACTAAGAAAAATATGCTTTTTCATATTATAATGGTATTTTATATCAATATGTACCATTTTCAACGCAAAATAGATGTATTATCATATGTAAATTGTAGTTCTTTAATAATATCCCAACGATATATATTTTACATTTTTGAGAAGTTTACAAAAAATAATTTGCGCGCATAAATGATATATGTGGTTCTAAATATGTTTTGTACTTTTAAAATTGTCACTTTTTGAATATTTGTGAGCATAAAAATATTTTACAGAAAAAACAATATATGCTATTTATTGAGATAAGCAGAATTTCAAATTTTATTTTTTACATAAATTTTTACATAAATTTATTTATGCCGATTCCTTCTCCGGAGCTCATAGAAGCCATCAGCAACGCTGCCACCAAGTCAGGCAACACACCTGAGACCGTGACAGTCCAATTAACAGCTTATTCTCTTGGCGCACAGCTTATTAAGGCAACTGTTCAACAAAATAACTGGGACAAGTCAGTTACTGAGCTTGGTTCACAGATAGTTTCACAGAGCGTCTTAAACTATGCCATGGTATTTGGTTTACCATCTGTTAACAACAATCCAGCAAAAACTGTTCAATATATTTCAAGCGCTGCAGCTATAACTATTTACTACAAGCTTCTTGCTAGGCTCTTGGAAGACTTGGGAAATGTCATAAATGACACGAATTTGATTCTTTATGACTTTTTCCAAAGCAAAATCAGTGCAGACGCAATCAACGACGGCTTAAAGAAGATCAGGGAATACACAGAGCACATGTCGGAGATTAATCAGTATTCAGACATGGAAGTTTCTATTCTTCCACCTGAATATAATTTGCAACAGACTTTTGGACAGTTTAAGCTTGTCATTGACAACATCAACACCCTCTGCAAGCTCTGTGAAACAATCATCAACACATTCATCAGAAATCCTTCACAAGTTATGCAATATCAAGTTCAATACGAACAGCTTCACGAAACAACAATGACGAACATCCCAATGTGCACAAAACTCTTCAACTATTTGGCCGATCAAGTCAGCACACATTTCACATCTTTGTATGTCGAAGCAGATTTTAACAAATTTTCGAATTACTTGAAATCATTAAATGACATCATGACAAAGGTTATTTTGATCTCAACAAAGCTTATGAAATACAATCCAAGCTCTTTCCAGACAATCCAAGGAATTTTGGATCAACTCCTCGTCAGGTTCTATGTTATCACATCAAAGATGACGAGTTTGATGAGATTCAGAGGTAAGTTCAACGAAGACATCGAAGATGTCAAGAAAGCTTACAATGAAATCGAAGGATCTCTCAAACCCTTGATGGCAACATTGCACGCAATCGCAGAGGTTGTTCCACCACCATACAGTACCATTGTTACAGGCAGACTCACTGAAACATTCGAAACTTTGATCTCGTTGATGTCATCATTTAAAGACAACTTAGATGACGTTGTTTACGCCATCCAGAAGGACCAGAGATTCAAGCAATTCCAGACATTCAACAACAAATTCGAATCTGACCTCACACAGAAGGCTTTGCCTTTCATCAAGGCTCAAGTCCTCTTAACATGGAATTTATTCAACGATCAGATCGAAACAGACAAAGTTCTCACAGAATGCTACGGAATCGAGCAGCATTTTACGAAATTCAACGAAGATATGACACAAATTATTCAATCTACTGCCAGCCCAGCCTTACAGAAGCGTTATGGACGCCAGAGAGCCAACATCTTCTACGAATACACACAATTCATTCAGTCTTTGTACATGCTTCAGCAATCTAAAACATCAACATGCATCAGAACATATGTAGCCATGTGCAGCATTCGCTTAATATTCGCTCTCTGCTCATTGGACAACGATCCAGTCATTATCGAAGCTCTCGATGCAGTCAGAGCAGGATTAGCGCTCAAAAACGGAAGTTTATTCAGAGAAGAGAAAAGTACAATTGTTTCATTGATGGAACTGGTTTCTACACTAGTCCCACAGACAGACAAACTCGCGCAAACAGTTCTTGCCATTGCTGTCAAAGTAATTATCGAATCAGAAGAAAGAATGCCAACAGAAGTCAACCAAAACGACCCAGAGTCAATCGTCCAGTGCCTAGACCAGAACTACAACATTGGCCTCGCGATGACAGCAATTCTTACTGTTGTTCCTAAGACAGAGCAAACACAGTCTGTTGTCCAATTATTAGACACATATTCCCAGATCTTCACAAAGTTCTCGCACGGATACAGACTCGCTATACAGATGCAGGCGATGCACGAGGGCGAACTTCTCACAAAGGCTATGTCACAGATGCTTCAGTTCATCTCTCAAGGCTCAGACAAGAGCAGGAGACTCAGGGATGATGCAACAAAGTCTATCAGCAATCTCAACACATTACTCGCCAAGCCACCTCCATATGGTGTCTACTACAGGTCATACATCACTGACTTGTTCAAGTACATCACTGCTGCATTCAAGGACGCTAATGACATTACTTGGGAGTGCGAGCAGATTTTCGTCAACGCTCCAAATCATAAGGACGTCAGGCAGAGCATCCAGAGGTGCGCTAAGGTCATCGAGAACATCACAAAGATGATCCCTTACGTACACGATATCTTCAGGGACTCCAATCTCGAAATCCCAGCTGTTTGCGGAATTATCTCGCGCGCTATGATTCCAGGCATCATCCAGTTGATCAATCAGTTGCTTGAAGACCCAGTACAGCACTACGTCAACGCATTCAATGTCGCAATCAAGCTCGTAGACATCTCCTACATGATCAGCTCCTTCTCTGGCTTCAAGAACATCGCGATGTCACTCAAAGCGAACGCAGAGATCATCGATGCCGTCGCAACAAGAATTACTTTTGGCGACTCGACTGTCAAAGACGATTTGAAGGTTGCTTTGAAGGGTGTCGAAGATGCCAACAAGAGGTTGATTCCAATCTGTGATACTCTCGCTACTGATATCATGACAGCTCAACCATCGAATTAGAAATTTTATATTTTTATGTTCAATTTATAAAAGTATATTTCGTTATTGTCGAAAATTCTCCATTTTTTCATTACCTTCTCATCATTCAGATTCATACATGCAAAAATTGTGATATATTTTTCAATTTTATTTCAAATGAGAAAAATATGCTTATACTATTCATTACTAGCTATATTTACAAATTTTATAACGAATTTTATGTATTTAATGATGATTTATTAAGTTAATTATCAAAATAGAAATCATATCTTTGTTATTTTACCTAAAATTATGTACTTAAACAGTAGATATTAAATTGTGAGATAGCATAAAGTTAAATAATAGTCGTTTTATATGCATATCTCTTTTAGTTTTAGCAAATTCAATGGTTATATCAATAAATAATAAAGTAAATCTCAAAATTTTTGATAAAAATGAAATAGTAACCTATTATAATAATGGATCTATTTATTTAGTTTTTTCGAAATACAAAAAATCACAGTAAAAATAGACAAAATTCATAAATAAACAAAGAAAAAATCCCAGAGCTTAAGTTTTAACCTTATTCAACACGTTTACAATATAATGGAGAAGACTCCGTTTCGCGAAAAACCGAAAAAAGTCAACGACGAGTTTGCTGATTTACGCGAGCTTCTTCTCAAGAAAGCCACAGAATTGGACGAGCACGTGCATTTCGAGGCTGCAGTAAGGCCTCATGTTGATAAATTGAACAACGAGATTGAAGAACTCTACAGAAGGATCGACGAGCACGAAAATACCATCAAAATGTACAAGGAGAAAATCACGCAGGAAAATAAACGCCACAATGACGCTGCAAAATTGAATTCTGAAGATGATACACAGAAAATGATTCAAGAAATCTCTGAATTAGAGATTAGACTGCAGAATTTATTAGAAGAACGCGCAAAATACATAGAAAAGATACCAGAAACCGCTTAATTTTGTTATGTTGTTAATTTTATTGATAAAACTGATTTTTGTTGATTGAAATTCGTCATCAAAGACTACATCTTTTAAATACTAATCGTAATGCTTACAGAATGGTTATTTTGAAATTTTCAAATCAAAAATATAAAAAACTACAAAAAATTAATGATGTAGTTCGATAGCATACATGTATATATTTACAAATTCAAGTTAAGAGTTGTAATTTTCTATTTTTTCTAATAAAGTTTGAGCATTAGCTGAAATTTCTTGATTTTCGCTGTCAGTGAGTTTTTCGAGGGCATCAACTTCATCCTCTTGAAGATTTTCTATAAATTTGTTTCCCAAAACATTTTCTAATTGATCAATGAGCTTGGTTATTGCATCCAAGTATTTCGACTTTTTTTCGTCAGAGGCTGTTTCCAGATCGTTGAAAAGGAAGCTACGCAAATCAGATTCCACCAAAAACAAAAAGTTGTCTTTTGGACTTGCCATTAACACATATGATGCTATTAATGACGAGAATGAAGGTTTCGACTCGTAAGTTTGATATTGATAAAATTCTAAAATAATTTGCAATAATCCGTTTTTTTCTAGTTTTTCTATGGAATTTGGACTCTGAAGAATAATTATATCCAGTAATTTAGCAGAAATACAGCTAATATGGTTCATTTTCGATATTTGAAGATCTTCTTCTTCAGTATTATTAGGATTCCATGTTAAACAGTGCAAAATGCTGACTAAAGGATATTCTTTGATAGGAATTTTGAAAATCAACGCACTGTATAAAGTTGATAATGCTTTTTGTTTCAAATAAAAATTCGATGAATCACAATGTATAACAATTGCGTTGTTAATTTGTTCGTCATTTAAAAAATGATCAATCCACAATGAAGTACACACAGGAAACATCGCAGAAATAAGAATAAATCCACAAACAATTCGATCTTGATCAAAATCAGTGAGAAGGTCTCTAACGTGTTGATAAAAGCCAACAATGAAGTCTCGACACTCGTCACATTCATCTGAATTCTCAGGATTCGGATTTGGAAAATATTCAAATATATTTTCAAAGAAAACAGTAGATTCATAAAGAAATTCGTATTGGCTTGGAATATTTGCAACTAAAAGGTAATGAATCATCTCTGGATTTAAACATCTGATATATCTATCACTTAAATTGTGATCGTAGTTGAGTAAAATGGTAACAATTCGTAAAATTAGTCTTATTATGTTCTCATTTGCTGGATCTAGAAGTAAAATTAGACGCTCATAGATCTCAATATCGCGAATTAAATAAATAATAAGTTGTATATCATTTAAATTGATCAATTTCAGTATTAAACTAACTATTACGAGCTTTAGATCAGGATTTTCTGTATTTAATAGGGTTAATATCAATGTTAATAAATTTGATTCTATAAAAATTTGTATTTCATTCGAATTAAACCGATGAACATGATGTAAAAGTAGGTTTAAATGCGATACAAAGTGTTCAACATCAGAATTTTGATGCATTTCGATCATTTCTTGAATGATTGTTGGTATTGGAACCTCTGTATTATCATTTTTGCGCTTGACAACGATTGTATTGGCTCTACCAGCCAAGTTGAA
Source organism: Trichomonas gallinae (assembly GCA_008369845.1). NCBI lineage: Eukaryota > Parabasalia > Trichomonadida > Trichomonadidae > Trichomonas > Trichomonas gallinae. The sequence continues at coordinate 22,425 of MRSU01002557.1, read as the reverse complement.
AGCAACTCCAAACATTGGGTCACAATACTCATCTTTATATTCCATTAAAATCTTTGACTTTTGTTATTTTTCATTTTTGACACGTAAAGTTTATTTTGCCACGAAAATATTTTTTTGACAAAAAATTATTTTTTGTTTCTGATCTTTTTCTATTATATGAATCCATTAAGTTGCAACAATAAAACCATTTTCATCAGCTAAAATTCCTTTTTACCGTTGAATATTTTTCGATATTTTCGAGATATCAAAATGTTTAAAGATTAATCTTAAGAATCCTTTCAAGATTATTTCAGTCTCAAGCAAAGTTGTTATTGAATGCTAATGTTAAATAAAAAGATAATAAAAGAAATGAAATCAGTACAGATACGTATTTTAGAGAGTTAAGTATGGTGCTTAGCAAAAACATGGTTAGATCTATGATCAAAGAATAAAATTAGAAATTATTCCATTAATAATTCCCAGGAATATGGAATTTCTATCTTTTCTTCCTTTGTTAACTGCTTAGCGTAGAAGACAGCTTCATTGAAGCCTCTTCCTTCATGAACGAAGAAAAATGTTGTAGAAATCGAAATTCCTGATTCTTTCGCGATAAACTTCAAGCAGTTGTAAAGGTCGCCGAAGACTGCATCTCTCATTACTTGCTGGATTTGAGAATAATCTTCCATATGCGTAAACTGGATTTTAGAGGCTAATTCACCTTCTATTCTAAGGGCAATTGGCCAGTCACGAATTTGCTGCTCTAAGCAGAAGACTGATGAAACTGAGCGAACAAGTAAAATATCTTTGATTTTATTTTCTTGCGAAAATTGGATTAATTCTTTTGCGAACTCTAATATTTTGCGCTTTGGCTTTGGAATTGCTGAAGCAATACGCAACATTGCGATTGGTCCGAGATGTGGAGATTCTCCTACATAAACATCAATAGCTGTAGCAAGCTGTCCACCTTCCTTCTTATATGGATCTGGCGAAACAACCATATCAATGTTGTTTGAAATAAATCTTCCGACTAATTTGCCGAATTTATAGCAAATAAGATCAACAGTCAACTGGTCGACGGCTGATGACCCGCATGATGGCAAAATCAATGTTCTTCCTTCAAGAGAAGCAGATTCAACACTGATAAATTTCATGAAATGAAAAAAATGAGTCGGATTCACCCCCTGTTTTATAGTTCTTGAAAAGTGTCAAATATAAGGTTATTTCATTTTTGTAAATTTCACAAATCAAATTCAACTTCATTCTGAGAGATAATACTAGATAGTACCTAATACTGGTAAGTACTGATATAAGCCCATTATATGAGATGAATATGCAACATTTCGTTTCAGTCTCGACTTTTGCCAACTGACACATAAACTCATCATTTTAAATGTATTTGACATATAAACTTATCATTTTTAATAAATCTGACAAATAAGTCACTTTTCATAAAACTGACAAATAAATATCATGTCACTTTTGTAAAAACTGACAAAATTTGTTAACTTTCTTAAATTGACAACAGATTGGCAAGCGAGGGCAGCAGTTGTTATTTCCAAGACAATGGAACATCCAGCTGCAGCACTCTTTCGAAATCCGGTAGAAAGTGGCAAAGATACAGAAGATAATAACTATTATAAAATAATAACGAATCCACAAGACTTTGGAACAATAAAATTACGCTTAAATAATAATCAGTATAAAAGTGCAGCGCTGTTGATCGAAGATGTAAATCAAATTGCAAAGAACGCTGCGATTTATAATGGCGAAAATAGCCACGTTGCTTTTTTGGCTCAATACTGCACTCAAATCTTCCAAAAGGAGATGAGAGATGCAGATTTGCTGCCAATTCGTAACTGGTGTGATGCCGTTTTCGCACTCAGATCAAAAATCACAAATATTATGGCGAACCAGCCCCCAAAAGTGAGACAGTTCTCGTCTTCACTCAATGCTGGCAGATCTCTCAAGCAAAATACGCCTGTAATGTCAGAACACGAAATCCAGTGTTTTATTCAAGCAACAGAGAAACTAAATTCAGAAGATGACCAGAGGGAGATGATTAGGATTATAAACGAAATACAGCCAGAATTGGACTCTGGAAATGCAGAAATACACATAGAGATATCAAAACTCAACAACCAGGCAATGAGCGCGCTCAAACACTATATGACCGATGCTCTCAAAAAGAAAGGAATCCCATATCCGGAATAAACTATTTGTTCATATTATTTTTTATTAATTGAAATTATTTCCTTTTGTTCTCTTAAATTATTCGAACAAAAACACAAACACAAACTGTTATGATGTTTATTAATGATTGTTTAAAGGATTACACAAGAAAGCCTTATTTTGCTAAATTTCAGATAATGAATCTTCATTTCGGAACAATAAGCGTAGCTCTCAAATAACTTGACTATAATGCATGCATATACAAGGAATTCATTGCAATAATCTTATTATTCGAAAATTTTTCAAATATAAGACTTTATACTCTTGCATAAATTACATTAATGAACTGACAAGAAGAATGTACATGTATATTTGAAAGATTAATCTTAAACATTCATTTTCTACCCATAAATCTCGTCAATAACTCTCCAAAATCGTGCAAATCTTTAAAAAATACAGCCTCATATTAAGATCCAATCAAACACATCTTTCCTTACTTCTCATCCTATGATTTTGTTATCATTTTGATGAATCATGAAATATTTTGTCATATAATAATTTTACATGACAAAATATCAAAATGCATGAAAAGTACTTTTATACTAGTTATTTTCGAACAAAAATAAGAAAAATACAATATATACAACTAAAAGAATGCATTAAGTCTAGAAAGCAATTGATTATTGAAATAATTTTACATGACAAAATTTGATAATAGATTATTTTCGAACAAAAACAATAAAATTACAATATATACAACAAATATAATACATAAATAGCAAAGAAAAAAGTGAGACACAAAGATTTTAGTGACGATTATTTCCAAATCAAAAGATGTCCCTTCCTCCTGAGGAGCCAATTCACAGTGACTCGGAAGATGAGGCCTCCATCAACATCGTCGGCGACATCCCACTCGAGTGGTACGACGAGTTTGATCACATTGGCTACACGGCCGATGGCTCAAAATTGATTCCGAAAGAAAGACAAGATTTACTCGACGAAGTCATCCGCAAATCATCTGATCCAAACTGGTGGAGAAGATATTACGACAAGAGAGAAGGCACATACAAGACAATCACAGCAGAAGATTTAGATCTCGTTGCAAGACTCCGCAGCGGCGAAGTTGGCATCAGAGGTTACAACTACTACCAGCCATTCCGTGAAACTGAGTGGAAAGACAAGATTCACCCAGTTACAAACAAGATGCTCTCAAAGAAGCATTTCACACCTTCGAGATCATCTCTCTACAAGATTACACAGATCATGGCAAAGATGCGTGAAGAAGAAGCTAAGGAAAAGGAAGAAGAACCAGAGAAAGAAGCTGTTGATATCTGGTCTGACGACTTTATCTGCAAACCACAGAAGAGGCGTGGCCTTCCGCCACCAAAGATGGCTTTGCCGTCAACGGATGACTCATATCACCCACCGGATGATGAGAATCCACATCGTCTCCTCGATGTAGAAGGCTACGACAAGGCAGTCCTAGAGAGGTACGAGCGCTGCTGTGACCTCTATCTCGCACCGCGTGAGTCAATTCCAAAACGCCCAGAAACATCAGCAGAATTACTTCCTGAAATTCCAGACGTCGAAGAACTCAAACCATTCCCAACAGCAGAAGCCATCCGCTTCGTCGGCCACACAGGACGTGTCCGCTGCGCAGATCTTTCACCAGACGGCTCAATTCTTGTGTCTGGTTCATCAGATGGCGAGCTTCGCTTCTGGGAGACGATGACAGGCCGCTGCTTGAAGGTCATAGATCTCGGCAAGATCGCTGGCGGCGAAAACAAGGCTGTCACATCAGTAATTTACTGCCCGAACACAGAAACACCATTCGTCGTCGCTACATGCAACAAATACGTCTTCCTCGTCAGAAGGAGGGAGTCGGACGTCGAGTTCCCGGACGAAGAGACAGGCCAGGGCCTCGATGAAGACGACAGACCGAAAGAAACACCAATCTTCAAAGTCATCGACAACAAGATCGTTTCTCTTTCATTCGCTCGCGTCACAGAGATGAGACAGGTCACTTTCGACCGCAGTGGCAAGTTCCTCGCTGTCTTGGCACAGGCCAGACTCGTCTACATCTTCAACGTAGCAAGAGACTGGCAGTTCAAGACGCCAATCACTGCCTCTAATGCTTTCATCCAGAGAGTCGCCTTCCACCCAACAAAGCACCACTTCTTCTGCGCGACACAGCACAACATCCTCGTGTTCGATCTCAAGGAGAAGAAGAAGCTCCTCAGACTCAGACCGCTCGTCCAGTGGATCTCTTCGATCGATGTTCATCCAAGAGGCGACCACGTCATTGCTGGTTCATATGATGGCAGGTCTTTCTGGTTCGATACCGAATTGAAGACTGACCCATACAAGGTGTTGAGAGGACACGCTGCTGCTATTAGAGATGTCGCTTACCACAAGAAGTTCCCTCTCTTCGCTGTTGCTTGCGATGACTGCAAGATCGATGTCTTCCACGGCAAAGTTTTCAACGACTTGCTCACTCTTCCTCAGATTGTTCCTGTCAAGGAGCTCAACGGCCACAAGCAGAATGGTATCCTCGGTGTTTTAGACGTTATTTGGCACCCGAACCAGCCATGGCTCATCTCATGCGGCGCCGATCACTCAATTAGATTATGGTCATAAAGAAATAGAATTTTTTATTTATTTGCTTCAATTTTTTTTACTTCAAAAATAAATTGATTATTCTAGAAGTGATTATAGTCTATTTTGATCAAACTGCATTTCTTATAGCTGCAGCACTTTGTATTGTTAAAATTCTTATGATATTGATTGAAGATGGCATTGACTTGAAAAACAAAAATGATTAAACTGCCTTAAATGATGCTGCAAAATTCGAATAAAAATGAACGTAATATAAGATCAATTGAAGATAGTTAATGTGCTAAGGACAAAGATGATGAAACAATATTAACTGATTTACAATAGAGTCAGAATAACCATGGATATGAATTCATAAGCATTTTTTGAAAAACAGTCGATTTTGGAAGTAAAATGATTTTTTGGAAATCCAGAGAGTTTGGATATAACCACTTGAATTCAAATATTATAAAAGTTCTCTTTCATTCGTATATAGTTTGTTGTTGTATAGTAAAGCATATATCTACAGTAATTTCTCGAATATTGTTAATTTGTAAAAATCTGACTGTAAAATGTCAAATGTCAAAATATTTTTTTGTATGAATGAATCTGATTTAGCGCAAATACTTTTGGATTCTTTGTCTGAAGATTCTGATGTTATGCATGCAGCTGAAGCAAAATTAATAGAACTTTCGACAATTACACCTGAAATTATGCTTGTTTTATCTTCAAATATATTAAATGCAGATGACTACGAATTAAAACTATATAAACTTGCATTAATTGCAATAAAAAATACATTAAATACATTTTCAGTTATAGAACAGCAAAGGCAATTTTGGTTTGAAAAATTATCAGAAGAAATTAAAGAAAATATTAAAAATGCTATAATTAGAGGCTTCCTAATGCCAGATATATCAACAGGAAATCTCGCAGGCTCTTGCGCAGAAATAATTTTTAAAATTGATGGAGAACATTTTAATATTTTTGTAATTTTTAACCAGATATTAGAAGCAGATGAGCCATCGAATACATCAAAGGAATCAATTTTCGTTTGCCTCATCGAAATTCTTCAAGATGATTTCATAAAAAATCTAGGTAAAAAAATTATTAATGAACACATTAAGCCTCACATTTGTAACATTCTTCAGATAGCCATTAACTTCGCCAGCAACCCAACTAACTATGAAGTATCAATGATTAGATCTATTATCCATTTTTTAACAATTGTAATCGAGTTTGTCAAAACCGAATTAAACAATCAACAGTCGCAAGAAATTATTGTTGAAATGATTGCCAATTTGCTTCCTTTAGTCAATTCCGTTGATCTTTATCAGGATATACACGACTTCATGCAGCAGTATGTAATAGTTTTTATTGATTTAAGATGGAATGAAATTCCGAGAATTACAGAATTAGTTGAGATAGGAATAAATTCACAAAGAATTGAATTCGCTTGCATTTCTATTGATTTCTGGAAGGATATTGCTGACTATGAACTAAGTAGGCATCTTAAAAGAAATATAATTGATTATTTTTGCGAGACAAGAGACAAAATTTGTGCTGAACTTCATTTCACGAGGGAAATAAAAGAAGTAGAAATAGAAAAATCAGAATTTTTGACTGAAAAATATTGCAAGAAAATCATACCGAAGCTAATAGAAATAATGCAGAGTGCTGTACTTTATGATACTGAAGAAAATGATGATGAAGAAGAAAAATGGAATATTTTTGCCCACGCATCAGTTTTACTAGGAAAAGTCATGTGGTGTTTTTCAGATTATATTTATTCACTCACAAAAAATTTCATTCTTTCTAACAGAAGAAATCCTAATTTCTACTATTCTGTTCTTTTATTCCTGTTTTCTTTCAGCAATGTTCAGAGTCCTCAAGAAGTAGAAGCAATAGAAAGTAACATGAATGTTATTTTGGATTATATAAATCTAGGAGTTCCACAGATTGTACAAATTGCTATTTCAATCATCAAAATTGTTTCCATGCAGATTAACATGTTTTGCAGCCCGGAAACAATAAATAGAACAATAGAAATATTAGTTGGAAATCCAGACGCAAAGTCTTCTGTTGTTGTTCAAACAGTTGAATGTTTGTCCGTTATCATATCGAAAATTTTAAATTCTCAAATAGAACAAATTTTGCCAGCAATCGTCCCACCAATAATTGGCTATGTTTCTCACATTGTTTCTAGAGAAGACTCTTCTGACTATGATATAGCACGCAAATCGTACGGAATCTTTGAAGATATTGTCCAAAAATTACCAAATGAAATGTCAGAAACAGTTGTAGGTTTGTTTTCGTCAGCTTTCGAACAAATCCATTCAACGATTAATGAACTGACATATGAAGGCCCAGTTCCTTATTTTACCATCAATGAGTGCCTTATGCATCTAATTGCGCAGTGTTTTACTTCTTTTCCATCACAAATGAAGCAGTTTTCAAATGACGTGTTAAATTTCATTTTGCAAAATATAAAAGATCCATCGCATCAATTATACAAGGATTCTATGACAGTCGTTACATCAATTGTTGTTGTTTTGGGGCCAGAAAGCGAATTAGTTCTTCCTAGTTTGAATGGAATACTTTCTACTTCATTATCTTCAAACAGTCCAGAACTTATCCAGCAAGCAATTGTTTTGTTGAAAGCTTTGGTTTCTTCTTCCATCGGTGAAATTGTCGACGACGCTTATAAAACTACAATGAACTTGATAAACATTATCAGCGACTCAGAGATGGTCATGATCGCGCCAATGAGTCTTAAAGCAATTGCACAGGTAATGGAAGCGATTTCGTCGAAAGTTACAATAGAAATGCTGCAAGTATTAGTATCGAAAACTAACGAATTGTGTAGTATCAATTTTCTGCAGAATCAGCAGGAATTTGAGTTCAGGAATGAAGTGTTCACAGCTTATTGCACAATAACATCAATTGTTTTAAGAATTTTGAACAAAATTGGATATGAAAATATTTTAATTGTTGCAAAGGTTTTGTTTGATCTGCTGAAATACTTCAAGAATTTCATAGATTATGATGAATATTCTCTTAATAGCTTTTGTATGCTCGTACAAAGCACGCATGATGTTCTTGGGCCAAGATCACAAAGATTATTAACGAGAATACCAATATTTTCTTTTCTCATCCTTGCAATTAACAGCAAGAATAGAGAAATATCGATAAATGCAAGAAATTTATTTGAAATTTGTTCAAAATTATAATATTGTTTGTAATATATATTAAAATCTGTTATATTATGTTAAATATATACATGGTGAATATACATAAATAGGAGATATATGAGACATCAACAAACAAAATTTTTTAAATATTCTTTTTGAGAACTTCTTTCAAAAGTTCTATTAATGCATTTTTATGACTTTGGTTCATAGCTTGCTCTGATACTTGGATTTTTGTGTTATCTGAGAGTTTTGTAAATTGGAATTTATGACCAAGTGGAAGTGCACTACTAAGTTGGTAATCAAGATTTACTGGCTCTTCTTGAACATTTTGCTGACTAAAATCTGGTCTTGCTGGTGATTTTACTTTAGAAAGAGAAGGTAAACCATTCATATCTAGAATTTCGTTCCAGTATCGAAGAATACATTCATCAGGCAAGTATTTTGTGTCACATTCGATTTTCTCGACGTTATTTAAATCTCGATATTTGTAGTAAATTTGATCTTTTTTCTGATAATGTCCAAGTATAACAATGTATTGCTTCAAATCTAAAAGAGGACAATCATTTGCAGTTTTTGAATCACCAAATGATTGACCTATATTCATTCTATATTTAAAATGTCAAATAAATGACTTTTTTTTTTGGTAAATGAATTTTACACGACAAAAATCCCGATTAAAATATTTACATGACATATTTTTCTCCATAAGTTTATATTCAAGAATCCTAAAATACAGTATTAACAGATCTGATATGATGATTTACAGTGAAATCAAGAGTTATCTTCTGCATAAACTTATCCCATGAAGAGCGTGAAAATTTAACATCATTTTTATTTTGTAAATTATTTTACATGACAAATACAATTTTTGGTTATTTTCGAATTCATTATTACAAACTACTGAATAAACCAATCCTCAGAATAGAAGGCAAAAAATATGAGATCATATTTGTTATGTAAAATATTTTACACGACAAATATTTTTAAAATCATTTTCCATTGCATTATTACGAATTACAGCATAAATAAATCCATAAAAGAGAATGAAAATAAGAAAATTATGACATCACTTTTGTTTTGTAAATTATTTTACGCGACAGATATTTTTTTTTGTTTATTTTCTATTGCAGTATCATGAATTATTGCAGAATAACAAAAATAATTCAATATTGGCGGCTAAAATTTTTGTTATTGTAAATCTTTGAAAATACAAAATTTCATCAAAAGTTTTAAATGAGTTTATCAAAACACCGCATTGCTTACTTTTACGACGAAGATATTGGCAATTATTACTACGCACACAACCACCCAATGAAACCTATACGCGTGAGGATGACACACAGCCTCGTTCTTGGCTATGGACTTCATCAGCATTTGGAAGTCTTTCATCCACGCAGAGCGGCTCCTGAAGAAATGATGCGCTTCCATACACCGGGATACATCAAATTCTTACAAACAGCGGATCCATCTATCAACAATGTCGCATCAGCAGAATCTAAACAGTACAACATTGGCTATGATTGCCCAGTTTTCGACAATATGTTCGAATTCTGCCAGATATCGGCCGGTGGTAGTATCAGTGCTGCTCAGCGCTTGAACTATAACCTTTGCGATGTCGCAATTAACTGGGCAGGCGGTCTCCACCACGCTCGTAGAGACCAAGCGAGTGGCTTCTGCTATATTGCCGATTGCGTACTCGGAATCATGGAATTACTCAAGTATCACCCAAGAGTTATGTATATCGATATTGATATTCACCACGGTGATGGCGTCGAAGAAGCTTTTTACAATACAGATCGTGTTTTGACTGTTTCCTTCCATAAATACGCTACTACTTTCTTCCCTGAAACTGGTCACGTTTCAGATATTGGAATTAACAGAGGAAAATATTATTCTGTCAATGTACCTCTTCGCGATGGCATGACAGATGAAGCTTACCACTCGTTATTCAAGCCAATCATTCGAAATTTGATTCATTTTTATCAACCAGGAGCGATTTTCTTACAATGCGGCGCTGACTCGTTAGTTGGTGACCTCCTCGGCTTCTTCAACCTTTCTACGTACGGACATGGCGAATGCGTTGAATTTGTCAAGTCATTCGGCATTCCTCTACTTGTTGCAGGTGGAGGAGGCTATGTCAAGCAAAGTGTTGCTCGCTGCTGGGCATACGAGACGTCTCTTATAGTTGGACAAGAGATTCCAGATGAATTGCCAGAAAACGACTATTTGGAGTATTTCCAGCCTTCTTACAAGTTACATCTTCAGCCAGATAAAAAGAAGAAGAATCAAAACTCAGAAGATTTCCTCCATAATATTTATGTTCACGTTATGGAAAATGTTCGTCACTTAGCTGCAGCTCCATCAGTGCAAATGACTGAATTACCACCTCATGCTTCTCTTTCTCGTCCAATTAGAGTTCAACCAGATACAACTTCATTATGCAAGCGTTTGTTCATGAGAATCAAGTCTCTTGATGATGAACAGGAAGAAAGAGAACAAGCTGAAGCCCAGCAACAAGAAGATGAAGCTTATATCGAAGCAATCAAACACGAACCAAATCCAAACGTTCCTGCCAAGGAAGAACTCCCAGAAATGTAATTATATTATGACTTTTGTTTAAAGTATAAATTTAATAATATTTGAAATATCTAAAAATTTGTTTTTCAATCAAACCAATACCAACAAATTTTACTATTTTTTAATATCTTAGTTGATAAAAATGAAATAATAAAAATAAAATTAATTTTTTTAGCTGGATATTAAGTAAATAATTAAATATTGGTATTTATGAGTTTCGTGGAATAAATATTGTTAAGATAGGTTTAAAAAATCATACTATATGGAAGACGTCGATCTTGAGTACTCTGCGCCTCAGCGCTTCGGGGTCCCAAAATCAATCATTGTCTTTCTTAAGAAGAGTATAGCGTTTGAAGACTCTTTTAAGTGGATATTGTCTGCAGAAAACAAAACTGATTTTTGGTTTCGAGTGAATAATCTTCCTTCAAGCATTTCTTTTGAAGCACATAAAATATGCGCCCATATACAGCTATCTGAATCAGAATTTCCGCAAGCAGCTTTAAATCCACTGATCGAACAATTCTGGTACGCGCATCAGCAGACAATAGGCGTCATTCCTTTCACCCCTAAGGAGAGGATGATCAATGTGACAACACCACAAATGATTCACGAAATTTTATCGAAAGATGAAAATTGGAAATTAAACGAAAATTCATGGATTTACTCAGATACATTTGTATTCGATTTAGTTCCACTCCTTCTTGCGTGTGATGCATATTATCAGAATTCAAGACCATGGTTATTCCTTCAATATCCACAATTACGCGAATTATATATATTAATCGATAATTTCTTATTGCAATCAGATCCAAGACTATCATTAGTTGTTACACAGTTGTATTCACAACTCAGAGACCTTAAAGTCGGGAGCACAGAAAGCTTGAAAGAAATAATTGAAAAATATCCGGAATTCGAGTTCGAATTACCTGAAATCTCTCTAGATAGCGATATACTCGAGTCATTGCGCAATTTATTCAAAGAAACAAAGAAAATCTTATCATCAGCAAATCTTGCTCCAGAGATTGATCATCCTTCGCCATGGGAATGCGTCATTGGTGATGCACTCGCCAACCAGATGACTCTCAGCATAGGTGACAGGGCTTCTTTCGTTATGACACCATCTGGATTAGCTGCTAGACTCGGCTCTGACCAAAAAGACGCGTTCGATGAGTATTCACTCGCTGATATGATGTTCACATGCGGTAACCAGGAAGCATTACCGCTCGCTTATCTTAATACGGCGGCCGAAATTCCGACATCTACTCCATTTAGATATATTGCTCAATCCACTGAGGCTTTCGTCGCAGAAATCCTGTCTGAAGAAGGCTACGTCAGTGCCCAAGAACCGTGCGTGCAAATTCTTTCCGAAGTCGCGCAGACTGAGATGAAGAAGATAGCAGACTTCGTCAGGTCTAGAATTTCGAGAACAAAAGAGTCCCCAGCTGATTGCATCAAATCTGTACTGTAAAAAAATATTATGTTTTTGTAATTATTTGTTATAATATACAATATAACGAAATGTGATACCAGGAAAGTAATTACTATTGATAATTTACATAACATATTTATCTCTACCAAAAATCATAAAAATAAATTAGATTTGCTTTCTGGATTGGGACACTATACATTCTTACTGATGAATAGATCATGATATGTATGTTCCAAACCTGAGCACTGTTAATAATAGATTTTATGCTAGCAATACTTTACACAGCAGATTTTAATAAAAACACGACATATTTTAATATTTTAATATTTACACGACAATTTTGGTAAATTAGTCTCATTTACGTGACAGTTTTGGTAAATTAGTCTCATTTACATGACACATTTTTACTATTTACATATCATTTTTCAAAAATTGGTCCCATTTACACGAAATATTGTTACAATTTACATGGCAATTTTGATAAATTGGTCTCATTTACGCGACAGAACCGAAATTTATGAGATTTACATGACAAAAGTTATTAATTTTGTATGGGCTGTCAAAAAGAACGATGAAAACGATTATTGTTATTTTTCTTGGTCAGAGGAATTTTTTTTGGGAATTGTTTCCCTATTCGCACCAGTCCATCCGCATCACTAAGAGTAGCGCGTTGAGCAGTATTATGCCAAGAGAACCGAACATTTATAATTGATCGGTGGACGATAAAAAGGTGACTGATTCCGATCATCAAATATTAAAAATGCTCTCAAGAGCTTCATCTTCATTCGTCCGCTCCTTCGTTCGCGCCAAGGAGCTCAAGTTCGGATCAGATGCCCGCCAGGTCCTCCTCGAGGGTGTCAACAAGCTTGCTGATGCTGTTATCTCAACATTAGGCCCAAAGGGACGCAACGTCATGATTGAGCAGCCATTCGGCCCGCCAAAAGTTACAAAGGACGGTGTCACAGTTGCCAAGTCCATCGAGTTCGCCAACAAGTGGCACAACATGGGCGCCCAGCTCGTTATTTCTGTCGCACAGAAGACAAACGATATTGCTGGTGATGGCACAACAACAGCCACATTGTTGACACGTGAGCTCTACAAGGAGGCTCTCAAGGCCCTCAGCGCTGGCATGGATCCAAACGAAGTTCGTAAGGGCATGCAGACAGCTGTTGACGCTGCCGTCGCTGAGATCAAGAAGCTCTCCCGTAAGGTCTCATCCGATGCCGAGATCCAGCAGGTCGCTACAGTCTCAGCTAATGGCGACCACACAATCGGTGAGCTCATCGCCAAGGCTTTCAAGGCTGTTGGCCAAGAGGGTGTCATCACAGTCCAGAATGGCAACTCTTTCGAGCACAAGCTCGATGTTGTCGAGGGCATGAAGATCGACCGCGGCTACCTTTCCGCTTTCTTCATGACAAACAACAAGACAATGAAGTGCGAATACGAGAACCCATACATTCTCATCACAGACATGAAGATCTCCCAATTCGCAACAATCGCACCAGCTCTTGAGGCCTGCATCCATGCCAACCGCCCACTCCTCATCATCGCCGATGATATCGATGGTGACGCTCTCGCCACACTCATCGTCAACAAGCTCCGCGGCGGCCTCAAGGTCTGCGCAGTCAAGGCACCAGGCTTCGGCGACAACAAGAAGGCTACACTCCAGGATATCGCTACAGTCACAGGTGGCCAGGTCATCGCTGAAGAGCTCGGTCTCAAGCTTGAGTCCATCCAGCTCTCACAGCTCGGCCAGTGCTCTAAAATCACTGTTTCCAAGGACGACTGCATCATCATGGGTGGCGTCGGTCAGAAGGATGCCATCAAGGGCCGCGCTGAAGAAATCAGGAAGCAGCTCGAAGGCACAAACTCAATGTACGAGAAGGATAAGCTCAAGGAGCGCCTCGCCAAGCTTACAGGTGGTGTTGCCGTCATCAACGTCGGTGGTGCCTCCGAAGTCGAAGTTAACGAGACAAAGGACTTGATCGATGATGCTCTCAACGCTACACGCGCTGCCATCGAGGAAGGCGTCGTTGCTGGTGGTGGTATTGCACTCCTCAACGCTTCCCTCGCTCTCGACAAGGTCAAGAAGGACTCCCTCCCGCAGAGGACAGGCGTCGAAATCGTCAAGAACGCCATCCAGATGCCAATCAAGGCCATCGCTGCAAACGCAGGCCTCTCAGGCGACGTCGTCGTTGACAAAGTCATCTCGAAGAAGGACAAGGGCTACGGCTTCGATGCAAGAGAGATGGAGTACGGCGACATGTTCAAGAAGGGCATCATCGACCCAACGAAGGTCGTCAGACTCACACTCATCAACGCTTCATCGATCGCGTCATCAATGATGTCGGCAGACTGCATGATCACCGACGTCCCAGAAGAGAAGCCAGCTGCAGCTCCTGCAATGCCACCAATGGGCGGTGGAATGTACTAAAACTTCCTTTTTTATTATAGCAAATAACTTGTAATTTGTCGTTTTGGAGAAATGATATCGCACAACAAAGTATTTTCCTAGTTTTAACTACACACTGTAATTGTTTGACTTTTTGCTTAGAAACATTTTTTTTTATCTTATGCGAAAATATTTCAACGAGCTTAATAATATATTTGCCATTATGGATACTTTATAGTTCACAAACATATGCGAAAACATTTCTTTGATGATGAAACAATATTATTCATGGATTATTGGGTGTTATCACTCTTATGCTATTTGATAGTGTATATCATATTTCTGTTCTTCATATATTGACGAACCAAATAAAACATAAAATGAATTTTAAATAGAACTCGAACTCTTCATATTACAATGAAGTAAAATGAAAACATTTGTTTTGTATTCAATGCATTAAAGATTAGAAGTTCCAGGGAACATTACGATATTTCGTTTTGAATGCAAATTAATGTGATACTCAATGTTTGTGCATACAGCAGACATAATCAGCACATACACAAATATTTATACATATGATTTGTCATTTTTGATGTTGAATCAAATTTATTTTCGATGAAATATATCATATATAATGAATTATTTCACAAAGATTATTATGATTAAAACATGTAATGTTTTTCGTTTTAAGGCGTATATGGAACATTTTCACCAAGAAATCGGCTCCAGGTGCTGTCATCGTTGTGATGATGGAGAAATTTTGGCATAGAAAGAAAGCACTAAAGCTGTGAAAAGAATTTATCCACCATTTCATGCGTTTTGGTTCCCTCTTTCGGTTTTTGCGAACAAATTTGATAAATATGTAATGCACTGTAGCTAGCTATGCAGCATTTTGAGAAGTTTCGTTTGATGAAAATTCGAAAACACGAAAACCATTTGTAAATGCAATACATAGTACACTAGTCGCCCACATGCTCTTTTGTAGATGATTATGCATTTTAATGAAAAATCTAAAATTATCGAAAAATAGTATTAATGATACAATGGTCCAACTGGATCCATAGATTATATACATTCATATGAATACATTCATATTGCTGAAATACAATATTATTGACTTTTCATTTTATCAGAATGTTTTGAATGAGAAATATAATAAAATGATGCGTTTCAAATAAAATAACAAACATAAATTTAATAATGAAAAAAAAAATCATTGCATGGAAATAATTGTTAACAGTCGATCGAATGCGAGAGATTCCAAGTATTCTGTAATGATGATGGCGCCACCTTTCAGAAGGTCGAAGTCTTCGTGCTTCTCTGGCTTAGAGTCTTTCACGTAGAACAAGAAAGGAGGGATCAGGATGTATTCGTCGTTCGGAGGAGCAATCAAGTTGTTTATCACGTCGCTGATGAAAGATATTCCGAGGTTGTTGATCAGGAACAAGAAGTACTCTATCTGTGTTGCAGTTAATGGGCTCTGCGGAGAAATCACGCCGTTGAACCTTTTGATCAGACGCCTGACAAAACTCTTAGAGTCCTCGTCGTAAGGGATGTGCTTTGAATCCCACTGGAACCTGCGATCGAAGAATCCTCTGCTCGCGAAGTATTCGACGGCGGACTGCCTCAGGTGCATTATCCCGTATGCGTAGAAGTTGAACGAAAGGTCGAACTCGTGCGGGGATGCTGCCTTCCTGAAGTAGTTGTTTGCGACATAAACTGAGCCATTCTCTCCTTGAGATGCGATCTGGACAGCGAATGTATCAACGTTCTTGAAGTTCCCTGAGATCGAGAGTGCGCACATTATCGAGTTGAGCGCGTGATTGAAAGATGAGCCGATCGCAATCGAGCGTGATCGTTTGCAGATCTCTTCGAAAGGTCCTGAGACCCACTCGATGTTGAGGCCGTTCGAAACGATGATAAGAGTTTGGTAGCAAGATGGTATGTTTTTGTCGAGGATCATCGATAAATATGCGTTGATGTTCCTCGACGTTTGCTGAATTTGCAGCATCGAAAACTTGTTTGCGTAAAACACTGAGAACGGCGTGTGTGACTTATTTGATGGAGAGCACACGTTGATGCAGTTGACGACGTATGGAATATTCTGCAAGACAGGAATCGTGTTCGAATAAAAGAAGATTATTTTTTCTGGTTTCCAATATTTGAGAGAATCAAATATAGATGATATAGATTTGTCTGTAGATGTCTGGAATCCAAACGTCGATATCAGAACAAGAACTTCTTCGAAAATTTCTGGTAATGATGACGCAGGAAAGATATAATTGATTGGTTCATCTTCCACGAGGCCTATCTGCATGTGTAGTATTCCATGTTTCTTGCATATGAAAATTGGGTTCTTTTCGTTGAAAATTAAAATAAATTTGTCACTTCCAAGGGTTTGGACAAAAGAATCTTCCATTAAAGACGATATTGTGCATTGTAGAAGCGCACCAGGTATTGATAAATCGAAAATGAAGCAAATTAAACGAGTTTTATTTTGTAAATCTTGATTTCGATAGCAATATTCTTCAACAAAACACGAACTTATTGGTTTTATAGATCCTAAATTGCAAATAGGACAACTTGTGCCGTTTTTATAGCATGCACCGCAAGTTGTGCAAGTTAATAATGGATTTTCGGCGCATTCTATATTATTTATCTTAGGCGGTTCAATTATTAAGCCAAAGCTCAGTGACTTGGCGTCTTTTTTGTTGCTAGGAAGAAAGTTTGAAGTCAGCTGAATTCGCCTCATAGTTTTTTATTAATATTTTTTCTCGGGCAAAAAATGCAACAAAAAAATGATGAAACAAGCAAAATAGAAACATGTAACTAATAGTATATTATAGCACGCTTTCCCATATATTAATATGTTTAATTATAATTGATTTAACTATATCCAATGAAGAGATAAATTTGTTTGAAATAATGACTGATGAATTTTGCCAAAATAAAATTGACAAATCGATTATTTTTGATTCAATTTAAATTCAATCTAAAATAATGATAATCATGTTGATGATTCTTTTAATGCATTTTTATAATTTGCTATCACGCCCGTAAATTCTTAAAATTATCAAATGGATGCAATTTTCAATGTGGTACGCTAAACAATCATACTCAGAATATGCACTATTTAATATAGACACTCAAACATATTCTCATGAATTAAATTATATATGATTCCGCACACTCACATTTTACAAAAGCTATTTTATATATAACTATAAAAAACGATTAAATATGACAATCAAGTCTTTTTACTAATGAAAATGAAAAATAAAAATTAAAATGGAATATAATGTGAATCTAGTGTGTTTTATTCTTTATATTCATAAATGGGAGTTTGGTTTCGCATTCTTCTGTAGAAAGGTTGACAGTAAGTTGACTTGTTACATTAATGCTAACATATTTAACCCATGTTGTTCTGTTAACATTGTTGTTATCATCAAGAAAACATTGATCAACAACAAAATTTCCTCCCACTTTGAAGAACAAAGATGGGCCAGAATTTGATGAGAAAAATAGAACTTTCCATAATTATATTCTTTTCTGTTTTGAGTGTTATTAATAATATTGCAGTGAGAAACAGATTGATTATTTGAAACATGATCCATGATACAATTGATTCAAATAAGTATTATTAAATATTGATGTGAAATTTATTAGATGATGATATGGATATTCATAACAAGCATAAGCAGCATTGAAAACACATCTAGCATAAGAAATATTTGTGGAATCAAAGAGCTGACTTCCACCACCAAGGTTAATACAACTTTCATACCCTTTGCTTTTCGAAAGAGAACTTTGAATAATATAACTTTCTTCTTTTGTCCAAACACATGAGTGACAACCATATACATATTGATTGTGATCAGGAATCGTAGAATTTATGCTGCAGATGCGGTATTGGATGCAGGAGCCACCTTTGACGTAGATGGATCCACCATTTCCAGTGGAATATGAACTAGAAAAGAAGGATTCGGAAGTCAAATCATTATTTGTGACTCTAATAGATTCATCGGGATGCAATCAATGAATCTAGCAAGGAAAACGTAGATATTCCCAGGATTGCTGATTTTCGATTCTTGTGTTTCGTTGTAAGACGTATACTGAATATTTTCGTCAATAAATCGGTTCCAGGCGCTTGCATCGTTGTGAAGAGAGAGAAATTCGGACAAAGAAAAAAAGCACTAAAGCTGTGAAAAGGATTAGACGAAATTCTCTCTCATTTTTGACAGAATTTGTTTTACAACATGCAAGCATTGTCTCCATACCATTATAATTTATATCGCAGCTTATGGCCTTGAACTTGCAATTTGAATTCATTACGCATCTGATTATCGTTTTAATGAGTTAATTGTATGAACAGTATAGGTTATATTCAGTTAAATATTGCACTCTAATTCGATTTTATATTTCTTTCTTTTTTAGATATTGCCAAAATTGGTTCGTATTTGATCGAATTAGACTCAGTATATATAAATGACTAATAGTATAAATGCATAATAAACAAAAAAGTTTATAACAAACAAAATTATATATCTGGACAAATGTTTTGTATTATAACAGATGCAAACTGTGATACCATTTCATCATTATTTTCTGCTAGATCCTGAAACGTTGAAATATTTTCTCGAATTATTTCATACATTTGAAGTTGTTGCTGTGGAGTTGCTGCTGGTGAAGCAAGTATCTTCATGATGCTAGAAAGATAACTGCTAGGCATGACATTCTCCTGCAAAGCTGAAACCAAGTTAGAAAATAATGTTGCCGAAAAAAACGTCTGAAAGTCGATGATATCCAGCAAAAGGAGAAACGCTTTGTGTTTAACTTTAAACGCGAAGTTGTCAATTGATTCTAATATGCTTTCTATTACAAAATTAATTTCTTCTTGCGAAAATTGCTCACGAAACCGAGTAAGAACAGCGAGAATGGAGTCTTGTAGCTCTTTATATTCTAGTAATTGTATCAATGCTGGTAAATATTCTCTTGGAAATTCATCGAGATGGGCTAATAGAAATATGAGCCAATAAGATAGCTCTATGGTTGCATCTCTACCAAACCTCTCCAAACATTCGTATATATATTTCGAATCAAGCTTAATATTATGTTTGTATAAAAATGCGAGCGCAATTAGTCCATTTATTTGCTGCTTTGCATCTGTTGACCTAATAAATTCTAAAACAGATGCAGAAATGTTGGCTATTTCGTTTGAAATTTCATCTTCTGATTTTAATAAATTAACAAGAAGACCTGAGAGCTCAAAGTTAAGACTAAATATCAGTAAACTTTTGTAAAAATCTGTTTCTTCGAGATATTTTCTTGGTTCTGTTTTTGATAAAATTATGTCAATTATTGAAATCGCGTAAAAGCAAAGATCGGACCCAATATCAACTCCAATCGTTATTAAATCCTGCATTATGTTAATATCAACAAAGTCATCAACGGGAAATGCAGGGGTTAAAGAGATTTTGAATAAATTTTGAAAGATTTTTGGATCTTTTGTAAGCTTATATAGATTAAAGAGATATATGCATAGTCCATATTCTTCTGGTTCTGTTAAATCGGTACAAATCTCTAAAAATAAGTCAGAGATTTCCGGATTGAACTCATTTGACGCCATCAAAGCTAAAGCTTGATGTATTTTATCTATATTTTCGATATTTGTGATTTCTTCTGTTGCTTCAATGATTTTGCTTTTATCTTCGGTTTCAGCATTTTTCATTATTCGAGCATACAAAAAAAATGAGCAAAAAACTCATAGTAATGAAGTCACAAAATCAGAGCATGAGAATTCTTATACAAATCATTAGTTATCGAAGTGAATGATGTTCTTCCTGCAAATGCGTATAATCCAATTGATATAAAGGCAGAGTGAGACTGTATATCGTTCAATTTAATGTTTTCTTTTACAAGATATTGATAATCAATTGTTTCGATTTTAAAATTTAAATATTGTGCATTCATCTCAAAGATAATAGGAAAATAGCCTAATAAAATATTAATCCTGTTTCTGTTTTAATTTAATAACACTTTACTAAAACAAATCTAATAATTTACAAACAAATTATATATAGATTCTAAAACATCAAAACAATTATAACACGTGGCTTAATTGAACCCAATAGCACTGGAAAAGTCTGCGTGCTTCAGTGAATGATGAAAATACGTTTCGAATGTAGCTGATTAAAGTTAAAAACCCAATTATCAGCATCTATGCCTGGACTAGCATCCGGAAACATTCTTCACCTATTCAATTTCCAATATGTTGAAGTTCATATAAAATAAAAGACCATTTTGAGCCATGGTTATAGCACCAAGAATCCACTGGGAATGTCACCAACTATGGGAAGGTACGACTTGATGCAGTCAGCGCTGTGGATATAATTATCTTCTTCCTCACACTCTTCAATTACCTCTTCATTGTTAAGCAGCTTCGGCATTGACTGTGAAGACAGCAAAATCTTGATGAATGGTCGGAGCTGGAAAGGAAATGTGGTGCTCAAAATAGAAGTGTTATTATGCAGCATACGCTTAATATTTGGGGTCATATTTATGCGCTGTATCAACGCTGATTGTCTGCATGTGATAATCCTGAAGCTGCTGTGACATTTTGTGCAAACAAGTTCATAACAGCTGTCAATCAAGGAAAACACTGCCAAAACATTAGGAGAGGATATTTCAATGCCTTGTGGCTTCAATATGTAGGATGGTGTATCATCAAAAAAGTATTTTTTAAACTTCTCTGCCTGACAGCATTTCGATTTCATCTCATGAACCTTGCTAGCTCTTATGCAGACGCAGTGGCAATCGCATTCCATATGCTTGTGTTGATGCTGGCACTTCATTAAATTCAATGTGTTTTTTGATGCTTATTTCAACCGTTCAAAAATATTTCACGAATATTCTGCAATGTAAGACAAAATAACACAAGTCATGAGATTTTTCAGAAATCCGATTAAATATTTGAATTGATGTGGATTATATATCGTAGCAACAGTATAATAAGCAGATCATTATTATCGCGTTTATACTTTTCAACAGAAGACGCAAAATTTTCTGTAATTATTGAATTTCGTAATACTATATATAATAATTAAGATTTAACAAATTTTGTATTTTTCTTTCAAAAATATAAAAATAAAATATTGATTATATGACCATATATAATATAAATACATATTATCAAATTTTCAATGAAAATAACTTAAAACGAAATATTGATTATTTCATTGTATATGATATAAATACGAATTAAATAATTTTCAATGAAAATAATTTAAAAATGAAATATTAATTATTTGTTTGTATATAATATAAATACGAATTATTAAATTTTTATTGAAATAAATAAAAATGAAATATTGATTATAATAATATATATGATGTAAATACGAATTATCAAATTCAATGTACTCTCAATGTCAAAAAGTGCCGAATATTTATTTCAGAAACATTTTCTATTGATTTCCTATAAGTTCTTATTCATCAATTTACAATCTATGCGTGTATGAGAGTCGAATAACCCGAAAATAATTTTTTGTGAATGCTATCTGAATCGATGGAAAGGTTATGGAATCAGTGGAACCACACTTTTGGGATTTCTAATGCTCTAATAATGTGTATTATTGCGCCCATCAAACAGAAAAGTAATCTGTTTAAAATATACAACGAAATCGACCATAAATGATGTTAGTTTGCTCCAAATGGTTCTAATGGGGGAGTAATATAAGATATTGAAAACTTCAATTTCGATTCAATTATCTTATCTTACATCTTTTCATTTTCTCAATATTGACGCTTTTGGAAATGATTTTTCATTAGTAAAGGCCTTCTATATGAGTTTTTCCAACACAGCAAGTAATTATAATATGTTTATCATATTTGACTAATGAAAGAATTTGTTACATAGGTTTACATCATGATTAATGATATATGTAAGATAATAAATATGTGTGAAATATGTTGCATATGCTTTGAAGTCATGATATGCATAGCTTTCAATACATCTGATTCCGCTGTCAATGCATAGGTCTCAAAAAGTCAATTTCAGATTGAGAGATATTGAATTTATCATTTAGTTTAAATGTATT
>MRSU01002556.1:0-16191 GCA_008369845.1 Trichomonas gallinae | reverse complement strand
CATGCTTGATGTACGTATGAATTACTATATATTGGCGGAAGTAATCTTTACCAGCGAGTCAAAACCTTATGTTATCGATAACAAGTAAAATCGAAATGACTTTTCAAATAATGAATTTTCTTATAATATAATTTCAAAATCATTCATTACACATAATAAATATTGAATTTTACATATTAGTTTTAGCGAATCACATTGAATACATGTAAATTTGGCAGAAAAGAAACAGCTTTAATATATTACAGAGAATAAATATTAAATTTAATATGATTTATTTTTTATATAATAAAATTATGACATGTAAACTAAATTTACATATAAACATAAAAAAAAAATATAAAAACGTGCCAAAAGCTAGTTTTTTATCACAATAACAAACCAAATAGATTTGTTGACTAATATAATAGCAAGTATAAACCAATGGTGATAAGCAATGAGACTTTAGTTAATCTATAAAGCCAATCAATTATCTACAGTTTTATTAGCTTAAAACCATTTCCTAATAAGTTCAATAGAGTTTGAAGACTCCATAATGATGAACCACCATCATGACATTTTGAAAAAGTGAATTATTTTTGGTGGAAATATCACTTCTCTTATTTCGAATCTATACCACAATTCATTTTTAATACGATATTTATTATTATATCACGTAACAATGATATTATCTTACAGGACAAGAAACAATTACGATATTCAAAAACGAATGTTTTTTTCGTAAAGAGATTTTTTGAAAATTCATCGAAAATATTCAACTATGATGTAAGATGAAACGAACTGTGAAAGAAAGATTAAATTAAGATTCCTTAAAAATGACATTGTAACAATTTAATCACTACATATAGTTACCACATATTAACTAAACAATTTTATTTTTGAGATAAATTCAAGGTTTCTAAAATTTCTATTGTAATTCAATCATATATTGCATAGTAACACGTTTTATCGATTTCTCTATCAATTTTTTTTGAGAATGTTTTCAATTTTTTTCTATAGTTTATAATTTCAATTTTGTTTCAATCATAAAATGTTTTTGTTTGCTTGTTTTGCTGTATCTCTCAAAGACAGTGATCCACTTATCACTCAAGAACTTGTTGAAGCAATCAACAATGAGCCAAACGCACCATTCAGCGCTAAACTTTATCCAAAGTTCTCTAAAATGACTGTTGGTGATGCCAAAAGATTCCTTTCACCAGTTCGTCCACCACCACAGAACCATGGATCTGCCGTTCCAGTTGGTGCCAATGAAGATTTCTTTAATTCTGTTGATACGCATTACATCACAGGTCTTACAAACGTTGCAGCTTTCCCAACATGGAAGAACGCATCAAATCAGGAGACCGGTTCAGCTATCAAACCAACAACAACATCAATGAAGTTCCCAGTCTTCGATGTAACAAAGCTTTGCTCAAGCTGGGCCCCAGCAGTTACATCAGCCATGACTATCTCCGTTTCACGCTGGGCCGGCCAATTCGTTAACTTCTCCCTCCAATACGTTCTCGACTGCGACTTACTGGGTGACTCATGCATCGAGAGAACACCACTCAACGCTTACCAGCTCTTCTGGACATACCACCCACCGAACTATGACAGCTGGGACAAGCCAGGTGTCGCACCAAGCGAGCGCCAAAACTACATGGATGCCCCAAGAGCAGACTTCACACGCGCACACTGCGGCAATGATCAGTGCTACCCAGGCACAACAGGCTGCGCACACCACTGGGCACTTACTGGTTCTTGCAACCCAGGTGATGCTGAGACAGCCTGCCCAATCTACTTCCTCTATAACTGGCGTTGGATCAAGTCCCACCTCTGGGAAGTTGGTGCTGTCACATCATCAATCGTCGTCCACAGCTCATTATTCACATACAATACAGGCGTCTATTCATCAGCATGGACAACCGAAGATCAAGCCTCTGCAAACGCACTCGATGCTATCCTCGGCATGCTCGATGTCACAATTGTCGGATGGGGCCAGAAGTTCCTCAACCTTTCATCATCAGATGACATCTACTCCAAGCAGCTCCAGCGTTGGTGGTGGGTCATTCCACACTTCGGCAAGTCTTTTGGTGTTGCTTTAGAGACAGGCACTGCTGGAAGTGGTGACTACGTCGCAACTGCTGCTGATATCACATCAACATCGAATAAGATTGCTGTCAGTGGAATTGTCATTGAGCCAACTTCTGACACTGGCTCTGCTGGATTCATCAAGTTCAACCGCAGATTCGATGACTGCAACATTGAGTCACACGCAGTCGGCGCTGTTCCTTACAACTTCGTTCCTCTTCCATATCGCACACCATCTCCAACATCATCTGATGCATAAACTAATTTTTTTATGAAAGTGATTAAATACTCATTTTATTTCAAATTATGTATGTGTCAGATATTCGATATCATTAATTTGAGTAATTCGAATAACAGTTCTTTGATTGTTGTGATTTTTTATGTATAAAAATAACAAATCAATTATTTTTTGATTTATAAGCTTTTAGAACTGATATTTTGTTTATAATAGGCACATGAAAATGATTTTCTACAATCATATTATCTATTAATGTTTTTAATAGAATCCAAAAATAATTTTGATTAAATTCTGCAAAATAGAACTAAATTTAAGTTTATATACGTTAATATGTATAAAATCATCAATCATTGATCGAATTATGATAAGATTCATATTATCATATAATATTGAGATTGAATATGCTTGATATTTTGCTATAATACTTTGTCTCTTTTCTATCTTTGTTACAAAAAAACTTTGTTTAGCAAAAGTGAAAATTATGACATGTAAAATATATTTTTGACAAATAAATTAAATTTTTGACATGTACCGCGACTAAAAGTGACAACCAAAATAACGTCGTTTCCGGAACCTTTGCCTCCTCTTGATCCGAATAAGAGAACAGATGGCAACGTTCTGGCGACATCCAAGGAAATACCAGTTAGAACCAATCCAATTGATTCTCTTGTCGATTTAAGAGATTTTTCTGCAAATTTTCAACGTGATTCTGCTTCGATTAATACAAAATTATCTTTCGTCTTGAGTGATTTAAGGAATGTTACAAGTAAATTGGATTATACAGAAAATAAAGATTTAAAATATATGAAACAAAAAGCAATCGAGCTACAAGGTGAAGGAAACAGACTATTTCGAGATAAAATACCCAACGTAATCCTTGGATTGGAAAGAGATAATTCGCATCTCGAATCTGATATCACAGATATTACAGATCGAATTAACAGAGCTGAAACCGCACTCCAACACCGTATTACGAAGTTAGAGAAGCAGTCTGACCAGCTTGCAGAAATAAATCTCGATAAAACATCGAATAATTTGATCGAATTAAGCGAAGAAATCAACCACTACAGAAATATTGGTCATCAGCTGAAAAAGCGCATAGACGAGATCCTGGAGGAGCAAAAAGCATGCGCGAATCTCGTAGTTCCGATCCAAAAAACTTTTAATCGAGCAAATATTTTAAGTTTTCACGAAGTTTTCTCGCGATTCCAGACGAATTTAGAGCAAAAAATGATGGAAATCACTGAGTACAAAATAGACTTCAACAGGCGAATAGAGGAAATGCTCGGCATGTACTCGAAAATGCCTGATATTTCCATTCTCGTTCCTTTGTTTAAAAAAGTCGTCGCGCAAAATCATTCAGTGAAAAATCGAATCCAAAAAATCGTCGACGAGATGAAATGGATGGAAGACAGAGTGCACGCAACAACAGACATAATGTACGACCTGATGTCTCCTGTTGTTCCAGAAGGAAAATTCTCTCTCAGAACATTAATAGACGACTGGGAAGAATTCACGAAAAACAACTTGATTGTACAAAATAATGTCGAAGAAATGACGCAAAAAGCTTCCCAAAAACGCGACGAAACGTTATGGAGACTGCTGGATGTAGAAGCCAAGATGGACTGGGTGATGGGCAGACTGAGGGTCTGGGAGTCAGACATAAGAGCACAAGTCTACGAAGAAAAATCATTCGGCGAGTCCATGGACGAACTCGAGAAAAACATGAACAGACTTGATGAGCTTATAGAGAAGAAATACGGCAAAGAGAACCATTCGCTCTTCGAGGCGATGAAGCATATAAAGGAAGAGATCCTAAAGCCAGTGAAAATGGACGTAAGAGATATAGGAAAACCGCCTGATTACGAAACAGTCGACATCGAAAAAGTTAAGATAAGTTTCCCGAAGCTTGCTCTGACTTATCCGGACACAGCCATGTCTGTTAATGCTCAGGTGATGAATCGTCTGGGACCAAGGAGAAGGGCCGTGATGCCGCAGAACGTGAAGAGCACTGACAATCACCTTAAGATATCTTTCCACGAAAATGATGCAACATTCAGGAAGAAGTTCAACAAAGTTTTGCTGCAATATGGAAAAGTTTTCGAGAACAAGGATAAAATCGAGAACATCATAGATTTTGATAAAAAATAGTTTTTGTTGTTTGTTCTTAATTTATTCAATTTTTTTTAAAATATAAACAAAACAATGAAATGAATAGCATCTATAGATGAAAGTAAAACATTTTACATAGGTATTTTATAATGATATCTAATAAATTAATTTATATCAAATTGTAATTATCAAAATTTACATTCAAGCTTTCCAATGATACACTATTGGCACAAAAGTATTTGTTTTTACAATGTAGTTTATCTAGAATATGTTATAAAACAATGTTAAATTTTTAATCTAACTTTCTAATATATATCTTGACTTGTTAATCAACTATTTTGCAAATTTGAACATATATGAATCTATTAATCGTTTGATTATCCAAGTTATAAAGAAAAAAAGCTCGATATTTCATTTCATATTATCAATTAAATATTTAATCGATAATAGTATAAAATTACAACTCATATGGATGTATTACGTCTGTAGTTCACTAAATATAACTTTGTAAAAAAGATTTTGAAATTTTTGACATGTAAATTATATTTATTTGTCAAATGGATGAGGAAATTTATTATGATTATGATTTAGTTGTTGATTCAATAGTTAATACAGAAATCATCGACTTATTTAAAGATCATCACGAAATTTCAATGTTATTTTGGGATATAGATAAATACGATCAATCTATTGAGGAAATTTTTAATATCATCAAAGAAAAAATCGATAATAAGCTAGTAAGCGTTGATTTTGTTATTAGTTCACTTGATTATATAACAGATATCCGAGTAAAATCACAAGAATCATATTTTTCATTGATGAAATTAATTAAACAATCATATCCAAAGAGATATATCAAATTAAATAGAGATCTTGAATTTATTGACCACAATACTAACAAACAAATAGAATATTCTAAAACTTACCATAAAGATTCGATATATTATCAAATTTTATATGATAACTTTGAAGAATTCCAAAAATTCACTCAAATGGCTTCATTCGACATCAAAATGAGAGACGAAAAAGATTGGTCACTGATGGATTTAGCGTGTAAATACGGATCTATTAAAATTTTTAAGTTTTTGCTTCTTAGTGGCCGCAAACCTAAACAAGAGATGGGCAAATATGCTATAGAAGGAGGAAACTTTGAAATTATTCGAATCTTAGAGCAAAAAGGAATTAATTTCGAAGAATTTTATAATTCCGCTGTTTCTTTCAACAGAAATGAAATTGCTGACTGGATTTACAACAAGTATGGCACGCTTAACATCACATTCAATCAGTGTTTGTTGTATTCTAATTTTCGCGCGGCAAGTTTTTGTTATTTAAATAATTTCGATTTATTAGAGTCTTGTAGTCAGACATATTACTCAGAGTACGCCATTAGATATCATTATGCATTTATTGGCGACGATACGATGGCTTTCGCTGTTTTTATGGACTTCAGAGAATTAATTTTATTTCTATTGCGAAATGGCTATGAATCAATAATAGGCACAGAAACACGCTTCCATAATCCATTATTATATGCAGTAGACAAAGGAGATCTAGAAATAGTGAAATTCTTGATTGAAAATGGAATGAAAGTAGATAATAGTAATAACTCAGTTCATCATTTTCATTTTTCAACACTTTAGTAGTAGCAATAAAGCAGAAAAACCCAGAAATGGTGAAGTATTTAATTGAAAATGGTGCTGATGTTAGAATTAAGTATTCTGATGAATTAGTCTATAAAGAATCAATGCTAGATCTGGCAGAAAGAGAAGGAAATGAGGAAATTATTCAGATTATAAAACAATTTTATTATAAACACAAAAAACCAAAGAAAAACTATCCATTAAGAATGAACCAAATACACAAAAAGTGATATATAATCTATTCATAACACTTAAAATATCAAAACACTTTATTTTTCAATCAATACAAAAATTCACATGAAACAAACATATTCATTTCACAACTACTGAAGAACATTGAACTAATGCTACTAATTCGAATGTATCAATGTGAAACATTTAATATAATGGAAAGTTTTCGATTAATTTAATTTGATTAAGAAAAATCTTTAATTTAAGGATCAAATTAATATGATTTCGAATGATATAATAGAAGCCAATACAATAGTCTTGTTGTTTTATGCTCATTTCGTTAATTATTATATATTGAATTTTATATTTCATTTTTATCATGGCTAAATGAGATAACTATTCTTAGAAGTTATATGAGATGTTAATTTTAATATATTTTCTGTTTGAAAATAAAAAATTAGAAAAATTTGAAATATAAAATTGCGAAAATGATAAATTTTTTTAGTATTAAAGAATGAAAAGTAATATCAAACTTTATAGGCTTACAAATATTATATAATATTAAAGCTCTGGCAATGCTTGGGCTTGAGATAGTCTTCTGCTGGCGTCTTCAGCTTCATCGTTATCAGAAGAGTTGTCGCCTTCATCGCCTCCCT
Organism: Trichomonas gallinae; assembly: GCA_008369845.1. NCBI lineage: Eukaryota > Parabasalia > Trichomonadida > Trichomonadidae > Trichomonas > Trichomonas gallinae. Next base: position 9,307 of record MRSU01002556.1, on the reverse strand, counting down.
TCTTAGGAGCGAAGACGATGATACCGAAGATGATGGCGAGGACTTGGATTCCGACGAAGAACAAAAATGCGTAACCGAGGGTCATAGAGGACTCCAAGTAAGGCCAGATGAGGCAGACAATAGTAGAAAGAAGCCAGTTCTCTGCTGTTGAAATAGCCATGGCTGTTGAACATAATTCGACCTTGAACAAGTTTGCAGCAGCAGCGAATGGGATTGGACCAGTTCCGATACCATATGTAATCTGTTCCAAGAACAAACCAACCATGAAAACCCAAGATGGAAGATTTTGTTTTTGATGAAGGCAAAGAAGAACGAAAGCGACCAACTGGCCACCGGATGAGACGAGCCAGCAGATTCTGTTTCCTAATTTGTCGACGAGAACAGCAGCAATGCATGTGGCGACGAGTTGAACGACATTTGTTAAAATTCCGACCAATGAGCTGGAAATGCTGAGGTTTGCTTTGGAGAGAATGATCTGCATGTTGGACATAACAGCGTTGATACCAGAGAACTGCAAGAAGAACATGCAGAGAAAAGCAATGAATAATTCTTTCTTATATTTGCATAATTGGCCGAGAGAAACCTTGATTGCGCTGATTTCTGGCTCTGGGATGAACAAAAATGCGCAAGTGAGGATGATTGAAGGGAATGAGCAAATAATTGAAACCCATCTCCAGTTGATTGTAGCACCAAGAGCAGTAACGATCAAGAAACCTACAGCAATGCCGACCTGGTTCAAGAAACCAAACAAAAACTTTCTATCCGGTGGTGCAACTTCAGCAATGAAGGAAGGACAGATAGTAGAGTACAAGCCAATAGTCATACCTGAGAGGGATCTGAATACGAAGGCCATTGCCTTGTTCTTTGATAATCCAAGAATAACCCAAGCGAAGATACCGAATATAGCGCAGAAAAATCCGGTCCATCTCTTTCCGTAACGGCCTACAAATGGGTTAATGAAGAGAGCGCCAACCATAGCTGCTAAGAAAGCGATGCAGTTGAACCATGTTGACTGTAATTCTGTCAAGTTGAACTCTTGTGTGATAGGTGTGAGCGTGAAAGCTGCATAGACAAGTCCGAAACCCATGTCTACACCACCCATGGAAAGGATGAGGCCATTGATGTATGGATTGGAGATTTTAGGTAGGCTTCTCACCATGACTTAAAAAAAAATGCATGGATTGATAGGACTCATTGAATCTCAACACATTCAATTTTTATTAAGTTTTTCATCGTCTTTCATTGTTTTCTTTTTTATCAGATTCTTTTGGTCTTCTAAAAGCGATTTTTCATGTTTCGAAAGTGATGTCCATTGTCCTAAATTTTGACATGTAAAGTTGTAAACTAAATTAAATATTATAGATATTTAGATATATATCAAGAAAAACACGAAATCGGGTTTTAGATTTTTGACATTGTAATTTTTGAGACTGTATTTTACTGATATGGTCGAATCCATCGCAATCAAAGTTAAATCGTATACAAAAGTACTGTCTCCACATAGGAAACATAGATTTAGATTCGTGCTAGACAATTTTCTGATTTATCCAATTGAGGGGAAAAAAGTAAATTTTTTGTAAAGCTCCTCTCAATTGATTCAATTTTTTTTAAATCAGTTATTCATTAATATAATCCTATAAATTGTTTTATAGCTTATTATTTTTCTATTATTTTAGTTTGAATTTATGGTTTTGAGAGCGATATTAATTTTCAATAAATATATCTGTCTCGTGTCAGGTTCAATCGACGAATCTGCAAATCAGGTTTTTTCAGCATATTATGCTGAGTTTTGATGATATATTGCGAATAGATTTTTTGTTTCAGAAAAAATAATAGCATCAACACATAAATTGCTTTTATCGCATAGAACATATATTTGTTGTTTTTTCCACATAATAAGGTTATCTAATCCAATTCAATCCGCATTTATTTTTGTATTCGAATAAACGATGATATCGTAAGTATATGAATGCCTGACCTCATACGAAGAAAATTAGATCTTCAAAACACGCAAATATATATTGAGTCTGTATCAGAGATTTATAAAGTCGCAGTTTTTCCAAAATAAGAGTTCACAAATGAATATATATGGGATTTTGATCATTTATCTTTTTAATCAGCTGGCAGATTCGAAATTTATATGACAATCTGTAATAATCAACAAAAATTCCTTACAAACTTAAAATGACATATACCACATTTCATATATAACGGTTCTGCATAATTTAGTCCAATATATGTATTCATAAACCCATAAAATTACTAATTAATAATTTTCATATGTTGCTTAATACCTCGTAACGCATGATTAAATGGTTATTTTCCATAATAATGATTTTGGATCAAAATATAGATCTATAATTATGCACAATAATTACAAATCCTATGGGTCCATTTTTGACATGTAACGAAGCGGTTTTTGTAATCACTTTTAAATTCTTGTTATATTTTATATATTATCATTGAAAAAATACATTCAATTTTTTTACATATCAAAAATTGAATCAAAATGCAGTTAATATAGATCCATTTCTTCTGTTATCGATTATTTTCAATGCGTTTCTCAAAAAATTATGTTTGGTTCCGAAATTAACCTTTTTTACATTTGAACAACCTATTTTAATTAACGAATTACAATAGCAAATTTTTCAAAGTTGCGAACGATAAACACAATTTTTCTTTCACTCAAAATATCATCATTAAAACCATATTAACAATAAGAGGTTGTATAAGATTCTGTATACACAATTTTTTTTACAAATCTTTTCATATTATTCTTATCTATTATATCAATGAAATTTCATTTAAAGGTTGATCAACATTTTTTTTTTCTTGATCAACAAAAATCGATTATTATGGAATATGTGATAATATTTTTCTTCTATAGAAAAAACACATTCAAATATTTGTTACATCAAAAGTACTGGAAATGTTTCAGCCTGTTTCCAAGCCTATCAAGATTACGGACGTCACTGAATCATTGACACCAGCTGAAAGAGCAGCAATCACCAACAGCTTCTCAAAGCTCTATTCCAAACAGGTTCTTGTCTGGGCTGCACAGCAGAAAAATAAGAAACGAAATTTATTACAACAGATGCTATCAATGAGTGGATCGCCAAGCAGGAAATCACTACCTGTTGCTGTTAATCCATCAGACTTAGTTCTTAAGACCTTGACATCATGCATTAATTTTAATTATTCATTTAGAGATCGTCCATGCTCAAAGAGGACCAATAGAGAAAAATTCTCTTCCCATGGAATTATAGATGAAGGCATATTTGGCTTCGTGGAGCCAATAGGGAGCAAACCAACAGTGAAACAATCATATGCTTCATTTATTGCAAAGAAACTACTTACACCAGAGGTTGCTGAGAAAGTATGCCCTATAGCCGACGATTATTTCGATTTGCTGAAAGAAATTCAAGATGTGGTCGAAAGAAAATCCAATTCTACGGCTGTTTCGCTCTATAGTGAGCCAGATTCGATTAAATCTACGACAGCTTATGCTGATAATAAGATCAAATACAGAGAAGATCATGTCGGCAAAACTGGAACATATTGCAAATCGCAAGCTGCTGAGCCAGAGAAACTCTACCATCCAGCTACAACATCATACTCTGATTTCTTTAACAAAGAGAAACAAATCACTTCAACTCGCCCATTTAGGCCTCAGGAACTATCGGTTCCGTTTTCGAGGTTCTCAACATCATCAATGGGAAGTAGAAGTTGTGAAACTTTTACTATCTCAGAGGAACCCGTGATTAATGAGAATCAAAATGCCAGCAAACGATTCAGATCAATCTTTGAATCGAAAACAGTCTTGTGAGTCATATATAACTTTTTTTCTATTATCCTGGATTTCTTGGAAAAAATCTAAACGTTTGTATATTATACGGGCGTGAAATCACAATGAGAATGTTAAAAATGTTTAAATATCTACTGTTATATTATTATTTTCATTTCATACAATTTAGATTTTGAATTGAAAATAATCGTATTTTAGATATTTTTTTCCTTTTCATCCTCATGTCAACGCATTTATCTATATATTATGATTTTTGTTCAGAAAATCACAAAACTTTATTTATCGAAAAAATTGAAGATAATAGAGGCGTGGAAACTTGTTAAAATCGATTAATATTACAGAACAATTTATTGTATATTATTTTCTTCTTTTTATATAAAGGAATTTAAATCTAAAATAATCGTCGAAAATAAAATTCAATAGATTATTTTCCTCAATTTTTATGGAATTTTATCAAAATTCTGTCATGTAAAAAAACAGTAAAAATTAACAAACATAAAACACAAAATAAACGACAAAATTCTGTCTATAATAGCATAATAGTTATTTCATGAATAAAATATTTCTGATATTCAAATAAAATCAAGAATGTTTGCGCAATTTCTCGCTCAAAACTACTTGAACTCGTTGTCAAGGCAAGGTAACATAGGACTGAATTCAGAATGGAACGATTTTTACCAATCAGAGCCACAGGAAATAATCTCTGAACTAAACAACACTAAATATCAGGCGGATCAAAATGTTCTTAAAACATATATTAAGAAATGCTATTTTTTAGGTATACAAGATGTCATCATTAAATTCAACACTAAAACCGAAGCTGCACAAGCTTTAATTGAAGATTGTCATTTTAATAATTCACAAAGTAACGGAATTGCATGCATAAATTTTAGCCCAAAGGGAAGTATCGCTATTAATCGAAATACTTTTAATTCACTAAGCTATGGTGGAGAAGCAAATGCGTTCTATACACTTTGTAATAGTGATTTTGTTTATGCAACATCTGTTTCTAATTGCGGAAAATCACATTTTATACCTCGGCAAAATATATTTATAACTGCAAATCATAAAGTTGCAAACACTAATATAACAAAAAATATATGCAACGGTAATGCAATTGGTGCATTTCAATTATATAATACAGATTGCTGGATTGGATTTTCTAATTTTTGCGAAAACACCCAAAACGATGATTCAAATGACGTATCATTATGGTTAGGACATGTTAATTCAGGTTTCAAATGTGAATTCATGTTCACCAATATAATGTTTAACAAATGCAAAGATAATAACCCTCTTATTTTGTTTAATGATGAAACCAATTTCAGATATTGCATAATAGGAAATAATACAGCAAATATCCATTTTCGCGTAGAGAGTTCACAAGAACTTAAAATTAATTTCATTGATTGCATACTTCAAGAGTACAAAATAGCTTCCTCGTCTGGAAAAGGTGGTAAAGTGATAGAACAAAAGGTATATGGGCAAATTCCTCCAATCGTTGCAAATCCGATAGAACTGGCACCAAGAACGAAAGTTGTTTATTGCACAGCAGATGCACATTATGCAAATCTCAAACGTGCACGCCAAAATTATTTATATACATAAGATTTTCTAATAAGAATATCTTGGTCAATATATTTTTATTTATTTCAATAAAATTTACAATAGAATATTGCAACATAAAAATTTTTCTTTTTAGTCATAAAACGCATATAATATTGCAAATAAACATCTTCACATGCTACATCAAATTCCTTTCGCACATCAACAAGGAAAAATCGGGAAAATTTCTTTACATCCAAATTATATCATTGAAGTCAACAACGATGGTTCACTAGCCACTTTTTTGTCATGACGAATTAATTACATTTTCAGATCACATAAGGTTAATGCGCACCTTGATATGTACATGTTAGAATTCATTGCTAAATTTGAAAGTGTTTTCATTGTACAAAGCCAAAAACTGATTGCTCCAATTAAAATTAATTTAAGTCCACAAGAAACAACAGCAGCAGAAGAATGCAAGCAGAGGTGCAAAGAGTTTGGCTATGATTATGATTTACACTAGTGACAATGAATAGACACAAAATATTTTAGTCTTTTCCCATTTATTTTATTTGGCTACGAATGCTCCTTAAATCTATATTAAAAATTACATCATTCGGTCAGTCGAATGAAGAATACGTAAGAGCACGCTATTATACAGACGCGAAATCTTAATATTAATGGAATCAATTTGATTCATTAAATTTTCGTTTGATAGTTTGATCGAAATATTATCACACAAAGGCAGATGTTGATAATATGCTTTGTGAGATATTGTTCATATTGGTTTCATTACAATGATATATCTACACAAGAAATATTTCGATTTTATATACTACATTAGCTATTATGAGTAAAATTTAATGAGATAATACTATTCAATGAGTTAGTTGTTAAGAATAATCTTGAGTCGGAAATATTTTGAGGACTAAAATATACTATTTATGTAATTGTTTATTAGTAAAACATCAGATATGAATGGATTTAATCCTATATCTATGCAAATAATAGTTTGATGAAAAGAATTGCATATTTTAATTTACTCTTTTAATTCGTTTAATTAGTAACGACTATACATTAATAAATAAGCAGTAGGAGTCATAAAGAATGCTGTTCTGTAGATATAAATATTTTCGTACATGATAATCTTCACAAACTTCGTGAGGAAATTAAAAATATACTATTTTGAGGAAGCAGAGAGCTATAATCTTACAGTTGAACTATTTAATAAAATTATTCATATTTGACTCAACAAAACAAGCAATTATGCCATTGTCTAATTGAGGAATTAATGAAACGTATTATTTGGATTATTCCAAAAATAGTCTGACTGTGAATGCTTCAAGTCATAAAGAAAATTAACGATAGGTATCCTGATCAAAAATATTCACTTTTTTTCTATCAAAGAGATGACACTTTTATAATGTGGCCACACTAAAAGCAAGAAATTAATGAGAATAAATAACAATTTATGTGTCATTAAGTAATAATATTGCACAAAAACGCATTGTATTTCTATTTCATAATTTTGCGATGGCAAAAGAATGTTATAAAAGAGGCTAAAATGGGAGACTCAGATACACTGATATTAGTTCTGTTATTTAATCTAAATAATTAAACTGGAAAATCGATAGTATGCCAAACATCGAAAATCTTTGCCAATAGGATGGTGAATTTTTAGTGCAATATGATCTGGAAATATTATGCATACTTGTGAAATCCTAAGAAAAGTCGAAATCGATTATAAGTATCGTGAGTGTGAAACAAATTTGATAAATAAATAAAAAAAAAACATTTTGGAATTTCGTGTATGTTTCCGTATAACGTATATGAAAGCAAATCTTGGTTCCAAAATTCTAATTCTATATGAGAAAAATTGAGAAGAAACGTTCAACTCATTGCATTGAGAGACAAAATCTGGTTAATTATGACATTCTATTTTATTTAATATTTAGCATCTGCTACATGGAAATATACATATTTTTATGGAATCAGGCAATTTTTTTGTTGAGATTCAATTAAACTCCATATTTTGTTAGAAATATATATATGGCATATATTTCTCAATTCTTGAGAACCGTTTCGAAAAATTGAGACCAATATAGGAAATTTTAAATAGCATTCAATTGGAAAGTATTAATATATATATTATATTTTCTTCATGATACAAGGATTTTATAATAAGATTTTTTTTCAAATTAATTCAAAAATCAAATGACTCAGAATTTTTAAGTATCATTTTTCTTAAGAATGTTTGCATTGCTTATTGCTTTAACTGTGCAAGCAAATGTATTAAAATCATTCGAAATAGTTAATTATCAATCGAAATACCCTAGAGGTGTTGGGTTGAATCTCAAATTAGTTTTATCACAATGGGATGAATCAACATTTTATCAGGTTAAATTTTATAAGATAAGTTCGGGTAATACAGTTGGAGTGGGAACATGGATATTTGCAAATGATATAGGAAGCAAGCCTGATAATACGTTCACTCAAGTGTTAGATACTGAAGATGATTTATTGGAAGATAACGTAAAATATAAAATAGTATTAATACCATATCTGAAGAATGACATTTTTGCAAGTACTTTAGAGTTCACCATAGAAACCTCAAACGAATTTTATAATTGTGATGATCCTGTCCCACCGCCAAGGAAAAGCTTTAAATCAACGAATATAGAATTGACCTGTCCATCTGTAAAAATGGAGAATTCTTCGTCGTTAATGGCAGCACTCCCAAATTCGGAAGATAAATATGTTGAATTTAAATTCCCAGCCACATATAATTCACAAACTCATAAAGTGCACATTGACTTTTCAGGAACTGATCAATTAAAGCCAGTGTCACATATTTCGCTTGGAATAATAGATAAAAACAATCAAAACATTTTCTCTGATGTCTATGAGGTATACCTATATCCTAAACCAAATTTATCTGATTTGACATTGATATCTCCAGAACAATCTGAAATTCAGAAAAACTTGCCATTGAAATTTAGCGTCAAAATTACGGATTCATATCAGCCAAGTCAAGGCAAATTGGAATACATTTATTACAAGGATAACAAGAAAGTTCAAAATTTCACTACATCTGTTACTGCCAAAACAAATAATGTATTCGAATTCCAACCATCTCTTCCAGATACAACAGAAGAAGCAGTATACACATTAAATGTTCAGTTTTATGAATATAATTATGAAGAAACTAAGAGCAATATACTAACATACACTATGAAAGTCAATGTCAATAAGCTTAGTGGATGCCAGCTTGCTAATGCAGGAACAATACACTCTGCTGATTCTAATGTTCAGCTCCAATCATGCGCTATCTTCCTTGAAGAAGGCTACGAATTAAAGGCAAAAGTTGGCGAATATTCAGATAACAAGGCTGATTATACATTAAAACCAATTGTTTCTGAGAACACTGTCACCGTTGCCTTAACAGGCAACACGAATAGTGCAAAATCTATTACATTAGCCATTGTTCCTACATCAGAAGCATCAACATCAGTTGGCCCAACTCAAAATATCAAAGTCAACTTGTATGGCAATCCAACATTAGGCGAAATAACGCTATCTTCTCAAACAGATAAAACAACAATTCAGGCAGGAACAACACTTACATTTAGTGTCGATGTTTCGAATGCTATTGATCCTTCAAATGGCCATATCAAGTGTGCTGTATATCAAGGCAATAATATTCCAGATGATGGCATTTTATCCGATGCTTCATCTTACAGTACTAGTTCGAACACAATCATATTCACAGTTGCTGTTCCAGAAGGTTCACAAAAGGGATCCGACTACAAGGTCAGAGCTCTGTACTACGAGGTAGAAAATGTTAAAAGTGATCCAACTGACTCTGCAGCTTTCACAGTATATGTCAATTCTATTCAAGACTGCAGTGCCATCACCGAATCAAATACCAAGTATAAAGTCGATGATACAAATGTC
>MRSU01002554.1:0-12586 GCA_008369845.1 Trichomonas gallinae | reverse complement strand
TTTCGTATGCAGTTCATAAGTCATCTCTATAAAAACTTTCCTAAAGAAATACTTTTTTTATACACTTAAAAATTACGGCCCTAATTTAATTTTTCTTTCATTAAAATTACTGAATAAGTTGTTAATGAACATGAATTTGTAGTATTATATATGTATAGAACCAAAACTGTACCATATATTTTTCTTAATAGAATAATAACCCATATTTCATAACCATATTATTACATTTAAATGTAGAATAACATTTTCTATAAGTAGTAAAGTATACTATAAATAAAATGATAATATTTCCATTATTTATATTTAATTTTAATTTATAGATTATCGAGTTATGATTAATTTAATTATAAAAATACAAAAGCATACATAATCTTTTCTGTCACTGTACAAATTTTATTTGTCAGGAGATGATTAAAATATTTTAATTTTTATCAAATTATGTACTTAGTTTTAATATTGTATATATAACCAATATTCTGAATTACAGCATTCAATATTGAATTTTAATACTAAATAAACTGTATTTTTGTAATTTGCTATCAAATATAAATTTAGCTTATCCATATAAAGCATTTTCCAAATAAAAAACAATAAGAAATAAATAAGGTTATAATGAAGACCGTTTATTTATGTATCAAAAAAGTTTTTTATCATATATCAATAGTATAATATGAATATTGCATAAATCACTAAAAATTACTCGATTTAGTTAATGATTTAATTTTGAATATTTTTTTTTCGTGCGAAACTATTATATTTAGCGAGCAAAAATTCGTTTTATTCGATATAGATATAGAAAATAGAATTATTTCGAAATGGGCGCCAAGCGAAATTGAATATTTTTTTATTTTTTTTTTCGGCTGTGAATGTCTCTTCAGTCTCCAACTGAGAAGATTGTGATCACAGCGGATTCCATTAAGAATATTACTAATACTAAGAAGCTACAGGAAATCTGCTTACAGCTTTATAAGAACCGACATAACTTGATAGATGTTAATAAGCAGCTCGCTCAACAATTAGCGAAAGCACAACAACGCTCACAAGATGCTTATAATGAACTAAAGGATCAGAGCCAAAGAATGATCGAATTAGAGCGTCAAAATGAAACTCTTGAATACGAAAACAAAGAACTTAAAGCCAAATCTATAAGTTTTATCGGAGATATCCAAAATTCAAGCGACATAAGACAAACAGACGAAGATAAGGATATAGCTAACAAGCTTCGTAAATTAATGCGAACAATTAACAAACAGAGAAGAGATATCGCCGAATTGGAGCAAAAGAACAAAGAACTGCAAGAAGCAGCAACTAATGGACCTCTTCTTTCCCTATCTGCCTCTGAAGGTGGCCTCGGACCAGATGAATCTAAAACAGCTCTTATGGTTAAGCAACTCTACAGAGAGAATGCCAGACAGAAGGCACAGATGGATTCATTACGTAAACAACTCCAGGATAAAGATGACGAAATTAAAACTTTGAAAGCTGGTAATGAACTTAGCCTTTCTAATCTTTCTGGAATCATTGAGGGCGAATCTAAGCTATCTGAACTCAAAACACCACCATCTAGCCCATCTTATCGCAATTTCATTGACCGCGGAAATTACAAAGACCGCAGAATGAAACAGCTAAAGGATCAGCTTGATCAGACAGAGAAGGAGATTGAAGATGAAGAAGGCAAATCAGAAAATCTCAACTATTCACTCAATGCAATGATCGATTTAGTCGCAGAAAAGCGCCGCGAGCTTCAGGATCTTAAGAATTCACATTCAAAGGATGTAGACAAGCTTAAGAACCAGATTGCAAAGGCTGAAAAGGAGAAACAACAAATTGAAAACGAAATCGCAGCAATTCAAGCTTCAGAAGAGCCACAAGTTAAGAAGCTTAGAGATAGACTTGATGAAACAACAGCAAAGACACAGATTGCTGAGAAGAAACTCGCAGAGATGAAGAAGACAATCGAGGAATCACGTCAGAAACTTGCGCAAAGAAGACAAAATCTCATTCAGCGTCGTAAAGATCTTACAACAGAAGCCGAGGACACAAAGAACGAATTACTTACAATCAATAATCAAATTCAAGAAATTGATGCTGAATACAGCAAGCTTAACAATCTTACAAGCAAGATTCACGGCGATCATAATAAGCAAAAGACAGCCCTTCAGGAGCAGTTAGCTCTTAAAGAAAAGCAATGCGAAATGCTCAGGAAGGAACAGGCACAAGAAAAGGCTAATCACGAGGCTGAACTCAAGAAGATCAAATATTCACTCGAAAAAGCAAGGAAAGAGTTCGATCAGCTCAATCAGTCACAAAATGTCGATCTTCAATCCGAAATTGATCATGCATCTCAAGATCTCGCCGACATGGACGCAAAAGTTACACAGAAGAGAGAAGAACTCTTCGGTAAGAACAACCAGAGAGTCACAGAACTCAACAAACTCAACGAAGAGCTCAAAGCTAAGATGGACGAAATGGTCAAAGTCGACAAAGAGCTACAGAAGGCTAAAGACGAGCACGAATCTAAGAAGAATGAGCTCAAGACAGAAATCGACAACGTATCTAACGAAATCGCCCAGTTGAAGGATGATATTCAGACAATTCCAGACTTCGAGATCGATGAACTCAAGGATCAACTCAAGGAACTTCAATTCGAGAAAGACTTGCTTCTTAAGAACAACGAAGCCAAGAACAAGCAGATGAGCGACCAGATCAAAGAACTCAAAGAAGAGATCGAGAAGGAGAAGCAGATGAAGGATAAAGCTCAGTCAGACAAGAACGAGCAAGAAAAGAAGTTACTCGACGAAAAGGCGAAACTTGAGGAAGAGCTCGACAACTTACAGCTCGAAGACATCAAAGTTGAGTCAGAAGACTTGAAGACGGAAATTTCCGATCTCAAGCAGAAACTCGATGATGCAACTCTCCAATATCATGAGATGATGGACCAAATCGACTCGATGAAGGCTGAGAAGCAGAAAGTTGAAGACAAATACAACAACGTCAGCAAGCAGAATTCTGAGAAAGCCAAGGAAATCGAAACAATCACAAAGCAAATTCAAAACCTTCAAGAACAACTTGATAACCTTAACAATTTCGTTGACAACACAGAAGAGCTCCAGTCTAAAGTCGATGACCTCAACGAAAAGATCGTCGACAAGACAGCACAAAACGAGCAAATCCAGGGGCAAATCGATTCTCTCAATGAAGAAATCACTCACCTCGAAAACGAGATGTCTGAGATTTCGAATGTGAAGGACAACCGCGACGAACTGAATGAGAACATAGAGAACTTGAAGAACCAGATCGAAGCAAAGAAGAGAGAAAATGAGGAGATCCAAGAAGCAAACAACATGCTCATCGAAATCGAGCAAGAAACACAAAACGAACTCGACTCACTTGAAATCGTCGAAGATCAAAGTGATGAAATCCGCGAGAGAATACAGCAGGTCCAGGCTAATCTCGCCGACAGGAAGAAGCTAAACAAGGACATCATAGAGCAGAACAAGGCCCTTCAAGACGAACTCGAAGAGCTCCAGAAGGAACTCGACGAAACTGAAATCGTTTCTGATGATGCCGATGAACTCACGAAGAAGTTGAATGAAATCAGGCAGCAGATTGCGGAAAGGAAGGACTCCAATCTTAATAACTCAGAAGCTAACAGTGCCTTGAACGAAGCACTCGAAGAGTCAATGAAGGAACTCGATTCAATCGAAGTCATCGAAGACAAATCTGAAGAATTAAACAAGCAAATTTCTGAGATCAAGAAACAAATCGAAGAAAAGGAGAAGGCCAATGAAGCAACAGAAAAATCTAATGATGACCTTGAAGCCGAATTGAAGCGCGCACAGAACACATTAGAAGGAATGACAAATGTCAAGAACAACTCAGAATATCTTCGAAACGAAATCGAAAATGTCATGAAGGAAATTGACAGCATCAACAAAGCAAACAAAGATCTCAAGGAAGAGCTCGAAAACAAGAACATTGAGCTCGATAACATGGCAAATATAATCGACGAGTCCGAGAGACTCAAAGAAAAGATCGAGGAAGTCACAGACGAAATCACAAGGAGAGTCGCAACAAATACACACGTTGAATCTCTCATCGTCCATCTTAAGGAGGATCTCGCCAAGGCACAGAACAAGCTCAACAGCATTCCAACAGTCGACGACACAAGAGAAGACCTTCAGAAGTCTCTTGATGGAGTTCTCGCACAAATTGCTCAGAAGCAGCGTGAAAACGATGAGCTTCAAGATGAGATCAACATGCTTATCCAATCAGAGAAGGAACAAAAGGAAATTCTCGAAAGCATCCCAGAAGTCAAGGATGTAAGAGAAGACATCTCTTTGAGCATCGAAAAGATCAAAGAGGAAATCGAAAACAAGAACCAGCGCAACACAGAAATCGCTGAAGAAAATAAGAAACTCGCAGAAGAACTCGAAAACATCAAGGCAGAGTTTTCGATGATCGAAACAAGCGATTTACCACTTGAACAAATTTCTCACGAAGTCGAAGAAGCCAAGTCCAAGCTCGAGCAGAAGAAGCAAGAAAACGCTGAGAAGAAGAAACAACTCGAAGACGAACTTGAAGAAACAGAAGCTGAGCTCGAAGTCACAATGGTTGAAGACGAGAAGAAGATCATCGAATTACAGGAGCAAATCGAAAACATCAAAGCTCAGATCGAAGAAAGGAAATCTAACAACGCCAAACTCGCTGAGCAGAATAAGTCTCTTGAAAAGGAAATCAACAAACTCAAAGAAGAGCTCGAGAACACAGAAATTGTTGAAGACAAAGTCGACGAATACACAGAGCAAATGGAGACAATCAGAGCTGAAATTGACAGCAAGAACAGAGAAAACGAGGAAATCAAGGAGACGAACGACATGATCCTGGCTGATCTCAATGATCTAAAGTCACAGCTCGAAGCAATTCAACCAGCTGAAGACAACAGAGAAGAAAACAAGGAGAAGATCGAGAAACTCAAAGAAGAGATCGAAGAAAAGCGTAAAGCTAATGAAGAAATCGAGCAAGAGAACGAAGAGATTCTCAAGGAAGTCCAGAAGCTCGAAAACGAGCTCGAAAACATCCAAATCGTTGCAAGTGGAAAGGAAGAAGGCGAGAAGAAGATCGAAGATATCAAAGAAAAGATCGAAGAAAAGAAGGCTGAGAATTCTCAGAACTCTCAACTAAACGAAGAGTTATTCGCTCAACTCAAAGAATTGCAGGACGAATTTAATGCTATTGAGAATGTCGAAGACAAATCCAATGAACTAAATGAGGAAATCGAGAATCTCAAGGCTAAGATCGAAGAAAAGATGGAGCACAATGAATCCACAAAGAACAACAATGAATCCATGAACCAAGAGCTCGAAAACCTTCAGAAGCAGCTCGATGAAATCGAAGTTGTTGAAGACAAGGCAGAAGAAATCCATGCAAAGATCGAAGACCTCAACGCACAGATCGAAGCAAGGCGTTCTGAGAACAACGATATCACCGAAGCAAACAACATGGTCCAAGAGGCATTGCATCAAGCAGAAGAAGAGCTCAATAACACAGAAGTCCTTGAAGACAGGACAGAAGAACTTTCTGCTCAGCTCGAAGAAGTCAAGCAGAAGCTCGAGGAAAAGAAGGCAGAAAATGCCGAGAAGACATCAGCAAACGAGGAAATCCTCAACGAATTACAGAAGCTGCAGAACGAACTCGAACATATCGAAGTCGTTGCCAGCGGAAAAGAAGAAGGTGAGAAGAAGATCGAAGAGCTTAAGGCTAAGATCGAAGAAAAGAAGCAGAAGAACGAACAAACAACAAAGATCAACGAAGAATTATCCAGCCAAGTTGAAGAACTTAACTACGAATACGAAGCAATTGAAGAAGTCGAAGATAAGTCTAATGAACTCAACGAAGAAATCGAGAAGCTTAAGGCTAAGATCGAAGACAAGAAGCAGAAGAATGATGAAATTTCTGAAGCCAACAACAAACTTAAGGAAGAGTTAGAAAATCTCAAGTCTACTCACGCAAACATTGCCGTCATCGAAGACAAGTCCGAAGAAATCCAGAAGATGATCGATGAAGTCAATCAACACATAGAAGAGAAGGAGCGCGAGAACACAGACCTGGAAGAAGCAAACAAGATGCATGAAGAGTTGTTGGAAGAGACAAAGAAGAAACTCGACTCAATCCAAATTGTCCAAGATAAATCAGAAGAAATCCAGAAGGAAATTGATGAAGTCAACGACGAAATTCAGTACAGAATCTCAGCAAATGGCGACAAAGAGAAGCACAACGAAGAGATGTCTAAGAAGCTCGAAGAACTCAAGAAGGAGCTCGAAAACATGCCAGTTGCTGATGACAACGCTGACTCTCTCAAGGAGGAGATCGACGAGACAAAGAAGAAGATCGAAGAGATGAAGGAGGAATACGAAAGACTCCAGAACGAAGATCAGATGCTCACAGACGAACTCCTCAAAGTCAGCGCCGAATGCAACGACCTCGAGAACAAGAAGACAACACTTGAGAACGAAGTCATCGCGAAGGCAGAGAAGAAGATGAACACAGAAAAGGAAGTCGATGATCTCAAGGCACAGCTCGAGGACCTTAACGCTGAAAAGGAACAGGCCGAGAAGGATATCGAAGTCATCAAGGCTGAAATTGATCCAGACCAGTTAATGGAAGTCGCAGAGGAAATCGAGAAGCTCAAGCAAGAAGCTGAAGAGCAACGCCAGCAAAATGCAGAACAGAAGGAGAAGCTCGAGAAAGAACTCCAGGAAGCCAAGGATCAGCTCGAAGCACTTAAGGCTGAAACTCAGTCAGATCTCCAGAGAGAAATCGACATCATCAAGGACAGAATCCACGAAAAGGAGCTCGAGAACGAATCAGATTCAAAGAACCTCGAACAGGTTCTCGACGACTTACAACGCAAGCTGAACGAACTCGAGCAGAACAACGAGGAGGACCACAACAAGAAGTCCGAAGAAATCGAGAAGCTTAAGGCAGAACTCGAAGAAAAGGAAAAGCAGAATCATTTGGATTCTCAAAACAAGCAGAACGAAATCGATGAACTCATGACTCAAATCGCTGATACAGAAAATAAGTTTGCTGTAGAGCTTTCTGAGAAAGAGAAGCAGATTCTCGATCTACAATCCGAACTCAAAGCTAAGAATGTTGACGGCGAATCCGAATTGGAAGCTAAAGACGCAGAGATCGAAGAGTACAAGCAGAAGGTTGATGAAGTCGAGAAGAAGTATAACGAGTTGAATGTTCAGAAGGATCAGGAATTACAAGACTTATCCTCAGCTGTCGCAAACAAGGAAACAGAACTTTCTGGTGAAGTCGAGAAGAAACAGCAAGAAATCGACGAGCTCAGAGCTGAACTTGAAAACAAGGACATCAAGAAGAATAGTGAAGAAGATGAGCTCCAGAAGCAGATTGATGAACTCAAGCAGCAACTTGAAGAGAAGAATGCTGATAATGAGAAAGTTAAGGCAGACCTTCTCAGAGAAATCGAAGAACTCGGCGAACAAATCGAAGAAACCGAAAGAAAGTTCGAAGAAAAGAAGGCAGAAAACGAGAAAGTCAAGGCCGACTTACAACAAGAACTCGAAGAACTCCAGAGGCAAGCAGATGAAGAAGAACAGCAGTTGCAAGACAAGAAGACAGAGGTAGACGAGATGAAGAAGCAACTCGCAAACAACGAAATTGTCAAGGAGAACGAAATGCTCAAGAAGCAGATCGAAGACCTCAAGTCAGAACTCACCGAACAAGGTGGTTTCAGGTCTCGTGATGTTCTTATTTTGGGTGACGAAGAAGAGGATCATGTTGAATTACTCAACAAGCTCAAGGCTAAGCTAAGCAACGAGAAGACAGATGCTGAAATCATCGAAGAAATCGAACAAGTCAAAGCTGAAATTGAAGAGCTCAAAAGCTCTCCATCAAGACAAGCTCTTCTTGATGAACTCAGTGAACTGCATTCTCAAGTCGATCATCTCATCGAAGAGGAAGAAGACAAGGCAGACATCAAGGCACAAATCGCCGAGATCAAGGAAGCCCTCAACGCAAGGAACTCATCTGATGATGATTTCGAAGCATTGTCTGAACAAGTTGCACAGAAGCAGCAAGAACAAAAGGAGAAGTCCAAGAAACTTCATCAACAAATCGATGAACTCAAGGCACAGCTCGCTAACAATTCTCAAGATGAACAAAATGCTCAGCTTGAAGAAGAACTTGAAAATGTTAAGGCACAACTCTCACAGAAAGAGAAAGCAGCTCAGGAAACAGAAAGCAAGTTGAAGGATGAAATCGATCAGCTCAAGCAAGTTTTGTCTGAGAAGACAGAAGCTAATTCAGGTGCAGAGAACAAACTCAGCCAGGAAATCGACAATCTCAGGTCTCAGATCGAGCAGAAGGATGCAGAAAACTCCGCTGATTCATCCAAGCTTCAGGAAATCATCAACGACCTCAAGAACAAGCTCCAGAAGATCACAGAGGAAAACAACAAGGCTAAGGAAGACAAAGAGCGTGAAATGCAAGAGATCCAAGATGAAATCACGAATGAACAAGCAAGTGATGAAATCCAAAACCTCAACGGCGAAATTCAGAAGCTCAAGCTCGAACTCGAGACAACTAAAGCCAATAACAAGAAGGAGCAAGAAGACTTGGAGAAGCTCAGAGAGCAGCTCAACGAGGAACTCGAAGAAGAAAACAAAACAGATGAAACAAGATCAATGCTCAAAGGCGAAATCGAATCCCTCAAGGAGACAATCAAGATGAAGCGCGAATACAACGACGAGCAAACAATCAAACTCACAGACGAAATTGAAAGACTCAATGGAATTTTGTCTGGATTAGAAACAAACGAAAGAGCAGAAGAGATGCAGAAGGAAATCGAAGACCTCAAGGCAAAGATCGAAGCCAAGAAGTCAGAAACAGCAAACAACGAAGAGTTGTTGAAGGAAATCGAGGACCTCAAGATAGAGTTAGAGAATGCTAAGCCAACTGATAACACAGAAGAACTCCAGAATGTTATCATCGAGCTCAAGGCAAAGATCGCTGCAAAGAAGACAGTCATCAACAACGAGAATCTCGAAGAAGAAATCGAGAAACTCAAGGCTGAAATTGCTGAACAAGAAACAGAGAAAGATGTCGTCCAAGGCGAGCAGAATGAAGTTGAAACACAGCTCAACCAGCTTCTCGAGCAGAAGAACTTCTTGCAGTCAACTGTTGAAAACGCGAAGAAGAAGGTCGAAGAGTTGCGCGCACAATGCGATGAATTGTCGATGAAGAACAACCAGTTCAGAATTGACAACGAAAAAGAATTCCAAGAGAACAAGAAGCAGCTCGAGGAACTCCGCGCACAGCGTTCACAGCTCTCTAAGAAGCACAGCGAGGACAAGCAGCGCGCAAGAGAAATCAACAATCTCGCTCGCCAGAAACTCACTGATGCACAGAAGAAGAATGACGCTCTCAAGGAGAAGAATGAGAACCTTCTCAAGCAAATCGCTGACCAAGAGAAGCTTGTTTCTAATCTCGAGCAGTCCAACATAGATCTCGAAACTCAGAACAACGAACTTGAAGAGAAACTCAAGACATCAACTGTTTCTCAGGAGAGAATCGACGAATTAAAGAAGCAGCGCGATGAGTTAATGTCCAAGTCAAAGAACCTCAGCGATAAGAAGAAGAGTGATGACACCAATAACCTCGAAGACGAAGAGAAGAAGTTACTCAAAGAAATAGAGAACCTCAAGGCAGAAACATCGAAGATGACTGAAGACGAAAATAACTTCAGCAAGCAAATCGACGAAGAAAAGAAGAAGGTTGACGATCTCAAGGCTGAGAAAGAAAATCTCGAGAAGAAGAACAACGAAATCAAAGAGAAAGTCGACAAGATCAAGGCTGAATATGATGAACTCAAATCAACGTCATCATTAATGACAGAAGACAACTCCAAGCTTGTCTCTAAGATCAAAGAACTCGAAGATGAAATCGACACGAACGAGCGCATGAAGCAAGACTTGCAGGAAGAGATCAACAGAAGCTCAGCTAAGACACTCGAGCAGAAGTCTCTTGAACTCGCTGGAATCGCAAGACAGAAGCGTCGCCAGTTGAGAGGCCTCAAGTGGCAGAGAGACAACAAAGTTAAGAATCTCGAAGGCGAAATCAAGACATTGGAGGAGGAAATCAAGATCATCGAAGATGAACTCAACGCAGCACCACGCCAGGAGAGAGATGGACTCCAGTCTCTCGATGAAATTGTCGCTGAACTCAAGCTCCGCAAGTTCGAGCTCGATGACAAACTCGAGGAACTCGGAAACAAGAAGAAGGACTGGGAAATCGATCTTGTAAGAAAGAAGCAAGAACTTGCTGAAATCAAGCAGAAGATAGAAGGAGTAAAGGCTGACATCCAAATAACAGAGCAGCACAGACAGGAAGAAATCGATGACCTTGCTGAAGAAATCAGAGAACTCCGCGCTAAGGCTAAGCAGAGAGAAGAAGTCCTCGAGTTATCATCTGACGATGAAAGACTCCAGGAGTCTCCATCTCCAATGAAGCTAGCACCACAGAAGTTCTACGCTCCACCACCTCAGTCACCAGTCAAGCAAGAAACAGAGAAGCCAAAGTTCTTCATGCCTCCACCTGTTTCTCAGATTGATGAAAAGAAGGAAGAAGAAAAGCCGAAGTTCTTCATGCCTCCTCCTGTTGCTAAGGTTGACGATAAGAAAGAGGAAGAGAAACCGAAGTTCTTTGTTCCATCTCCAGCTACAAAAGTTGACGAAAAGAAGGAGGAAGAAAAACCTAAATTCTTTGTTCCAACACCATCAGCAAAAGTTGAGGACAAGAAGGAAGAAGAGAAGCCAAAGTTCTTCATGCCAACACCAGTTGCTAAGACAGAGGAAAAGAAAGAAGAAGAGAAGAAGGAAGAGAAGCCAAAGATGTTCTTCATGCCAACTGCAGCAGTTCAAGAAAAGAAGACTGATGAAAAGAAGGACGAGAAAACTAATGAAATTCCGAAGCCAAGAATGTTCATGGCTCCACCAGCCTTCGTTAAGCCAGCTGAGAAGCCGAAGGTTTTCGTCCCACCATCACCTGTTAAATCAAATGAGAAGAAGGAAGAAGTAGAGCAGAAGAAAGAAGAAGAAGAGAAGCCAAAGTTCTTTGTTCCACCTCCAACAACAGCCGAGAATACCGAAGAAAAGAAGGAAGAAAAGCCTAAATTCTTCGTTCCTCCACCAATACCAAAGGAAGAAGAGAAGCCAAAATTCTTCGTTCCGACACAACCAGCTACAACAGAAGAAGAAAAGAAGGAGGAAGAAGCTCCAAAAGTTGAAGAGGAGAAGAAAGTTGAAGAAAAGCCTAAATTCTTCGTTCCACCTCCAGTATCTCCAAATGCTGAAGAAAAGAAGGAGGAAGAAAAGCCTAAATTCTTCATGCCTCCCCCAGTTGCCAAAGTAGAAGAAAATAAGGAGGAAGAGAAGAACCCTGAAGAGGAAAAGAAGGAAGAAGAGAAACCGAAATTCTTTGTTCCACAAGCTGCACCAAAGGTTGATGAAAAGAAGGAAGAAGAGAATCCAAAGTTCTTCATGCCTCCACCAGTCAAGACTGAAGAGAAGAAGGAAGAGGAAGAACAGAAGCCCGAAGAAGAGGATAAGAAAGAAAATGAAAAGGAAGATGTGAAGCCAAAGGGATTCTTCATGCCAACACCAGAGAAGAAGTCTAATCTATACGAAACACCAACATTCTTCAATGCTCCATCTTCACCAGAAAAGAAGGAAGAGAACAAGCCACAGTTCGACAACAAGCCATTCATCTTCCAGCAGCCAGAAAACAAAGAGTTCTCATATCCAAAACCACAAATGTTCCAGACACCCCCAGTCTATGGAGCAATGAAGGACTCGAACAAACCATTCGGCAGCTTCCAATCTCCATCATTCGGTCAATCCCAAGCATTCGGCCAGACCTTTGGACAAGCACCTTCATTCGGACAAACACCATCATTTGGACAGGCTCCATCCTTCGGTCAGGCACCAACATTTGGACAAACTTCATTCGGACAGTCATCATTTGGATCAACATCACCACAGTTCGGACAAGCTCCGCAATTCGGAAAACCACAGACATTCGGCCAGACATCATTTGGTCAAGCACCACAGTTCGCAGCCGCTCCACAGTTTGGAAAGGCTCCAACATTCGGAAGCTACAAAGATGACGATAAAAAGAAACCAGCAACAGATGCTGATTTAGATCAGACAATGGACGAACTTGGTCTCTAAGGTAATCCCATGATTCACTATTATTTTTTTTTTTTTGTATAATGCTATAGAATAAAATCATTATTATTTATTTTAATTTACATGCCATTGTTATTTATTTGAAGCTCAGATTAATGGAATCATGTTATAATTAAATTTTGAAAGATTGATCCTAGTAATAAATATTGAATTTGATTATAAATAAATTGACAATAACATATAGGAACTCGAAATTTTCCTACACCATAAACCTCAAAAATTTGTTTTCCTTTTTTTAAGGGTTGAAATTCTGAAGTTTACAAATTTTCGAAAAGTGCATTTTTCTCAAGATTGCGCAGACTAAATTTTGA
>MRSU01002550.1:0-11148 GCA_008369845.1 Trichomonas gallinae | reverse complement strand
AACCTTACACTTTGCACAAACTACGTTGTCACACTTCTTAAGAAGGGCTGGCAGTCCATCGGCTCCATTGTCCTTAAGTCCACAATGGGCAAGCCACATCGTATCTATTAAACAAGATTCGATCTTATTTATTAGAAAAATTCTCCTTTTTTCCTCAATTAAATTTTTTTTTTTGATTATATACAAAATTCTCCTGATAGCAACAAAATTAACAGCTGATTTTGCTGCTTTGTTACGTGTATTAAACATGTGTAAATTATGAATAGATAAAAAAGATATAATTATTTTTTTAAGAAATCACATGAGAAAGAAAGAATATGGAAGATCAAACAAGCATATGAATTATTTTGCAAATACAAATGGATAATGACCAGTTCTGATAATTTCGAATTTGCAAGGGCCATTCATTATAGCTCCTTCGCCATCAACCTGGTAAACGCATGGATCATCTGCCGTTGCTTCGATTTTTGTTGCTTGACCTTGTGCGTGACCGAGATAAATTCCAAGATGGGTCAAACCGAGCTTTGCGGATCCACCTTGAGTGACAATCTCAAGCTTCTTGTCATGGACGCTTCTTGGAATGTTAACTCTCCACAAATCGCGGCCGCCATAAATCGAAGGAATGTTTTGGACGGTAAATGTCTTTTCGCAGCATCTGAAATCAAGTGTTTTTGTGACCTCTACGCCTTGGTCATCAGTATTCCAAGTCTTAACCTCCAAATACCTGCGAAGATCGTAATTACCGCATAAAGCAGCAAATCCCATTGGTACATAGAGAGCTTTTGACATACAATGGCAGCAGAAGCAGCATTTGCAGCAGTGGCGGCATGTTTCGAACTTTGTGGCCATATCAGCATCAACACCGATTGAGAAATAGTTAAGCATCTGTTTTTCTTGGACCTCGCCACTATCTGTACGTGTCATTTTGACCTTCCAAATATCGCCATTCTCGAAATGCTCACTACTTCTCACATTTTCGATGTATTTCTTAGCGTGGCGCAAGTCGCGGTCTGACATACCACCTCCCCAACCGAGGGATCTTGCCATATCGTTACCTGTACCGAATGGGCAAACAGCAATCGGTGGTTTCCATTCTTCTGATTCTAATGGGAAAACTTTTGAGAGTAATGATATGACCCAGTTGACAGTACCATCGCCACCGGCAGCAATGACCCTCATGTCATGGTTATGAAGTAACTCTGAGTGTTTTTCAGCAAATGTATTTTGCTCGTCTGGTAATTTGACGAAAGTGATGCCCTCAATATCACTTATGGCCTCCATAAAGCGTCCAGCGAGGTTTGCGCCGCTGGCTGGGTTGATGAAGATTAACAGTGGATGGGTCATAAAAATTAATCAGAAAAACGTGACATAATCTTAAAAAGTGATAGTGAAAAGTGACAATGATTTGATCGGATCTGATCATAAATTTTTATTAAATAAGTTTATTAATCTCTATAACCTTTTTAAGTGTTTAGGGATGAATTTATTTTAATGAAATTTTCAAAACAGGATTCGACTGCAACTGTATCAAGGGACTTTGCATTCATATCATATATATGGTACTGTACATATATGTAAAGTTTGGGTACCGAATTGAAAGTCAATCAATATCTCGAATATTGCTTAGTTAAACTATTTACGTATAGATATTGTATTTACATGTGCTTTATATGTATGTCTATAAATTTATTTTTGGTTTTTATTGAGTTTTTATATAATCTATTTTGACTTATAAAGGTAGATATATTATAAGTCAAATTAGATTATGTTATTTAATGGCAGTATGTATATGGTAGACAGAATTATGCAATTGCAACTTGATATCATATTCATTAAAATAGCTTAAGTAATATTATCATTTGCATTTATAATTACAATGTTTACTGCTAAGATAATAACATTTTGCTCATTACAATATAAATTTTTTTTTTTAGAATTTGATCTATAAATCATGTAAAGTTCAATTAAATTCAATATCTATGTAAACATGCTGTGTCTAATTTCATCAAAACTGCTTGTCATTTCAATTTTGCAATTTTGAATTATAATAAAAACCGAAGAATTTTGAAATATTAATTGAAATTTCTCCATCATTGCATGCGTGCTATTAAGTTATCTGGAAAAAAAATTCGGAATTATTTTTTGGAATTTGGAGGATAATGCGACCACATATTGCAATCCAAGCAGGTAGATTTTGCGGTTAAAAGAATGCTATTTTCTAGAGTTGTTATCAAATCTTCAAGATTTTGAATCTTATTTAATGGGTTGGTAATGACATTAGATAATGGCATCCACATTCCTTCTGTAGTTTTATGAGCCTTGTTTTTCGTAATGATAACGTTATTTTTGCTAATAAAATAGTCATCATCCCAAGTGGTTCCACAAAGACTAGAAGCCATTTCACTGTAATATTTTTTATAGTTGTCACCCAATTTTTGGAAGCTATTGAAGTATTTGATATGATCTTTCAACGGAATATCTTCTAGCGTACAGCCATGGACCGTCTTGCAATAGCAATAAAACGGGGTAATTCTAATCAGCTCACTATCATCTAACATTTCCGGCTTCATGTCAGCATTTCGCGTTTGCATTATTATTGTTATTTAGGGGCTAAAACAAATAAAAGGGGGAATAAATCATGATCATAAGGAAATTAATCAACGACAAGAGCCTTCGCCATATTATTGGCTGATTTGGCACGACCATTAACAATATCTAAACAAACTCATATCTAAGAGATGAAATCCAACTCCGAATAATGAGTTACGCATATTGCCATCAAGAAACATAAGTATGTGGAGTATACTATGCATATATATATATAGCATTTATAAGATAGAGTTGAGCATACTTTGAATCTTATTATATAAGGGCTGAAATAAATAAAAAGGGGAAATTCAATAATATTGAGCTAATGAAATTATGGAAAATTCTTATATTTTCTAAACATACACAATGTATATATGAGGATAATAGCAATGATTCTGTTCAAAATGAGAATAACAAATTTTTGAATTTATGAAAAATAAAAATTTCTAGCCAAAACATAGATGATTAGTTTTTATGTTAGAAATTATGATGATTTTAATTATTGAATCGATATTATTCAAGTAATTTTATCCCAAATCTGAAAGCTTATATTCAGCATAACAACAATAAAAACGGAAGCCATAAAACGCAAATATGCCAACAAACAAAGAATTGGCCGCTATGAAAGTAGCACGAAAAAAAGAAGCGGGAAATCTGTACGTTAGTTATTCAATTTTTGAGGCGATTTTTCGGTTATGTGTACGTTTGATATCAAAGTTTGAATTGAATATATCACTTATTATTTTCGCAGTAGAATGGAGCTCGCGGCCCTTGCACCGACTAGAACGCGCAGACAGCAGGTCCATCTGACAACAAACGCAACATGGTCCAAGGAGGAGGATGCCTTATTAACACAGATCGCATCGCAATCAGAAACCGTCGCTTGGAGTACAATCGCTAAATACTTTCCCAATAAAACAGCACCACAGCTCGCTGGAAGGTGGGAGAAGGTTCTCAATCCATGTTTAATTAAAGGATCGTGGACGAGAGAAGAAGATGAAATCATTCTGAAGTACGTATCCGAAAATGGAGACAAGGACTGGGCTAAACTGGCCTTGCTTCTCCGCGGTCGCACAGGTAAGCAGTGCCGTGAGCGCTTCAAAAACCATCTCGATCCAAACGTCGCAAAAGTCGCTTGGACAGAGGAGGAAGACAAATTACTCATAGAACTACACGAGAAAATGGGCAATTGTTGGACTAAAATTGCCACTTTCTTTGAAGGAAGGACAGATAATTGTATCAAGAACCGTTGGAACAGCACTTTGAAGAAACGGCTTGAGAGAATGCAAAAGGGTGAGCCTCTCATTATGAAAAGAGGAAGGAAACCTAAGGGTTACTATGACTCTATGCCAAAGCCTGATCTCACTAACATAAATCAAGACGTTCAGTTATCATCAATGTGTTCTTCTCCTGTCCACCCACCAAATAGGTTTTCTGTTATTGAACTTGCACCTCTAACGGAAACTTTACCATTCTTCAAACCAAAGAAATTAGACACTCAGCCACGCGAAATGCTTACACTCGAGCAGAATAGACTGGATCTGCAAAGAATGTTGCAGGCTGCTTTGGCTTGAATTATTTGTATATTATCTTTACAGTAAATTATTTGTTATTTTCGTTTGATACAACTTTGTTCTCGATACACATGATTTTATCTTCACAGACAAACATCAAACAATAGATTTGAAATTATGAAATATTTTATCAAATTTAAAATGCTTAAACTAAAGGTGACACTTTACATGTCAGTTTTATGGTCAATTACCCATGTAAATTCGACCTAATTACAAAGAAATCGGAATTTTATTAAACTAGCCAGTTTCGTTCTGGACCGATTTGTAAACATTCTGAGCATCAAAACACAGATATGCAAACTTGCTGCAACAGTTCCGAGGACTCCATGAGGAGTTATCCTGATGTTGTTTTTGTGACTGCAGCAACAATTTTTTCCAAATGTCACTTTTGAATCCACCCCCTTTATAATGTGTGATTGCACACAAAAATCTGACATGTAAAGAATCACTTTAGTTCGACGGAATATTATACGGTACAATATTCAGAATGAATTATTTAAGATTAACACTTTTTGAGGACATTTTTTTAAATGATTGAAATTAATTTATTCGCAAATCACTGACATACCCAGAATGCAAGCTAGCTTTTCAAGGAAATACGATTATTGGCATAGAAGAAAACATTGTCTGCAATATTATTACCGCAGAAAAAAACGAAAGTGTTTTGGAAATTGGGAAAATGCCAAAACAAGTCTACATTGCCAATTTAACTATGTTCCCCAACCTTGAAGTCATCAGACCGAATGCATTTTACAATAATTCTAATTTAGTTCAAGTTATATTTCCACCAAAGATAAAAAACATAGGTATGACTGCTTTTTACAGATGTACAAGCTTGTCTGGCTCTTTTGATATTGGTAATGTTGCATATATTGGTAATCTTGCTTTTACTAATTGCATGAATCTCCAAGGCCCTTTAAATTTTGAAAACGTAGTTGAAATAGGATCAAGTGCCTTTCAATTCTGTAAAAATCTATCAGGACCAATTAACCTTAAAAATTTAAAAATTTTAGGCAGTGGTGTATTTTTCATGTGTGAGAGCCTTACAGGTGAGCTAAACCTTAGTTCTTGCAAAACAATCCGCAACAATGCTTTCAATTTTTGTTATAATATTTCTGGACCTTTAATTTTGAAAAATGTTGAAACAATTGAAGCTTCGGCGTTTGCACACTGTTCTTATTTATCTTCAATTCAATATATCGAAGATGTTGTTAACATTGGTGATCTTGTTTTTTCCGGATGCGTTAGCCTGGAAGGAACACTTGATTTAAGCAATGCACGAAATGTTGGAGAATTTGCTTTTTATCAGTGTAAAATTTCAACATTTTTAAATACGAACAAAATCGAAACCATCGGACGTTACGCATTTAAAAATTGTCAATCATTATCAGGCTCAATTGATTTAAGCAACACCACTTCAATTGGTGAATATGCATTTCAAAATTCTAATATTTCAAATATTATAAATACGGAGAAAATCCAAACAATTGGTGAATATGCATTTCAAAATTGCTCCAGTTTGACTGGTTCCATTTCTCTACCGGATACTATAACTATTGGAGATTATGCTTTTAGTGCATGTCTTTTATTGAATAGTTTAACTGATTTGCATAAACTTGGATCAATAGGAACTTATGCATTTAGTGGCTGCACAAAATTGACAAATTTAAATGGTATGTCGAAGTTGAAATTCATTGGAGACTGGGCTTTTAGTTCTTGTACTAGACTTGAAAATATAACAGATATAAGCACAGCTGAATATATTGGTAATTATTCATTTTTTAATTGTAAAAACTTGGAAATTGAAATAGTTTTATCTAACATAAATTCGCTAGGAAAATATTCCTTTAGTGGATGCTCAATGATAACGAATCTTAAAATAACATCTGATAATTTAGAAATAATTCATAATTCTGCATTTGAATCTTGTTCTAATATATATTCAATTAGTCTGCCGCAAAATCTAATAGAGATACAAGATAACGCGTTCAGGGACTGTTACAGTCTTATTAAAGTATTTATGGATAACCAAATTCAAACTATTGGAATTCAATCATTCGAAGGCTGTCGAAAACTCAGATTCTTTAATATCTCTAGTTCACTTTCCACAGTTGGGAATCGGTCATTCTTTAGTACTGCTCTTCCTTGTGGATTTATTCCAAAAGAAAAGATTCTACTTTTTTTAAATGCTGTTCCAAAACATTGTCTCGAAGACTGTCCGGAATTTACTATTGTTCCACCTAAAACATCCATTATGCATGGTGCAATAATGCTTGTAATTGTTTCATTTCCACTATAAAAACATCATGTATATATAGAGTTGGATATAAATATCGATTATGATCTGTCGATCTCAAAATTATACAAATTTTCAATTTTCAATTTTCAAAGATATATTCAAATTTGTATAATCTGCATGTGATACGGTTATGAACTGTCAATTACAAATCATGACTGTAAGTTTTACGTGTAAACGCCCTAAAAATATGCGAAAACTATAATTATGAGGCTTATTATTATTTTCACTTTAAATTGCATTGAAATTTGAATTGAAAATAATGGTATGATTTATAATAATTTTTTTTAGTTGCTGATGTGATGTGGTTGATTTTAAGAGTTTCCTCTGTTTTTAATATCAGGGATACAAATCTCGTGTTACAAGGATACTGTCTGAAAAACACAATATCAGTCATAAGATTATGACTGATTTCTCCAACAATTTCATGAATGATGTTGACACATGGCAAACTAAAGCAATAAACCTCGAAATCATTAGGATAGTATCCTTGTAACACGAGATTTGTATCCCTGTTATTAAAAATGGGCCCATCAGCAACTAAAAAAAATAAATTTGAAAAATATATATAAAATATATTGTTCGTGATGCAGCTTTACAGTCATGATTTGTAATTGTCAGATCATAACCGTATCACATGCAAATTATACAAATTTGAATATATCTTTGAAAATTGAAAACTTGACACAATAATTTTGAGATCGACAGATCATAACCGATATATATATCCTTAAAGCATCTTATCCAAATATATAATATATTGGTATTCAATTGTTTTCATTTTTTCAGAAGATAATTTTTAAAAATCCGAATTGTTTAATTTCCTAAATAAAATTGTTTTTGAAGATATTTTTTCTTCGATCAATAGTTTACAAAAAAACGATTATAGATTGATAAGTTTACATCATACCACTAATTTTTCATTATTTTTCAATGTTTTTTGCTCTACTCAGCTCTTTATCCAGTTCAGCTGATTACTGCTATGTTGGTAAATCAATAAAAACGTGTCCGGAAGGATCAGTTGCCATTGATTCCATTACTCAGATTACAGAACAAACAGGAGTAGTCAATATTTATCTTTTCAACGGTGACACATCAACATTCACAGTATATGATAACTACTCAACAACATTTACGATCCATCTTACAATCAATTTAATCGGAGATAATTATGATCATTTCGAATATGTTCATTTGTCGAGTCCTAATGGCCTTTACTTATCATTTGAAAAGGTTAAGTTAGTATCAATTACAAATAACTTTGAGCCATACAAATTTGTTTTGAAAGATGTCCAATTTGCCCAAAGCATAGCACCATTCAATGTTACTATGCTAGAAACAGATATAACATCATTCATTGATAAAGTAAATCCAACCAAAAATCTTATATTAACTGTTGATGGTGAAATTTCAACACCAAGAGATGTATCAGTAACCGAAACAACTGTTAATGTTGCTACAGACCTTAAAATTACTACAGGAACTAATTTCCTCACATTAAATGACAAATTAAAAATTACAGTGATCATGGAAAGCAGTATTAGTGTCACAAACCATAAAATCGAAGTTGAACAAAAAGGAGAGTTTAACAAGAAGTTCAATATGAAGGCAACAAATTCAGAAATTTCCATATTAAACGAAATCATTAACATTTTGACAATAACACTCAGCAACAGCGCAATTAATCTCAGAAAAGTTCAAAATATAGGCTCTACATTAGTATTTACAGACAATTCTTCATTGATTGCTAATCAAATTCAAATTGGCAAACTCGACTTCAAAGGTAATGTAAACATCATTACAGACGATTCTATAGTGATTTATTCTGATTTATCAGCATCAAATTGCACAATTAACTCCAATCATCCAATTAAATTTGAAGAAAAGCCCAAAATGTCCATTTCCATATGCAGCATATCTTCAACAATGGCTAACAATGAGATTACAATAGGACATTATGTCAATTATTATTTGGATGGAAATCTCAAATCTTTCAATTTGATTTCAGATCGAAAACTCATATTATCATTTACATTATATAATGATGGAACAATTAGGAATTACACATTCAACAAAATTGACGCAAAAGAAGGAATTGTATTTGAATTTACAACAGGAATTCAAAAATTCCAACAATTCGTTCAAAAACCACTGACAATTCTCAGTGCATCATTGATCAACATCGAAGAGATATCAATGAAAGTCGAAGACAGCGTTTTCCCATGGGATGAACAAAATCCTAATTTGTTCACGAAAGAAAGAGTTAATGCTGACATCAAACTTAAAGATAATGAAGTCATTTTCACACTACTCAATCATCCACTGACAACATACTTACCTGTCTTATATACAGCTAGTGAAAATCCCCCTAAATTCTTCGGTGTCACGATCACTCCAATCGATCCATCAATTAAAAAATATGTCAGCGAGTACACGAAGGGAATCAAAATTTTCGTACACGACAATGTAACTGATTTCACACTAGATTTCAATGACATTGATGTTGATCCTAAGTGTGAATTAATCTTTTCTTACGACTCATACAACAATATCAACTTCAATCCAGAAATAAATGTCGATCTTTCGAACATCAACAAATTTGCAGGTTCTCTTACAATCTCCAAAGCAATTTTGAATTTGGCTAATGAAATAACATTCGATCTTGAATTTGTCTCGTTCAACAGGAGCTCCATGATTAGAGGTGACTACAAGTTCAGTGAGAAAACAATCGTGTTTTCTGATATTGCCATTGTCGAAAGTTTGAAATTACAGGGCGTCAAAAGAATGGGATTGATTACATACACAACGATGTGGACGAAAATTGAACAAGGTGACCACATTCTCTGTGCCAATGCAGAAGGAAAAAGAGTTTGCACACCGCAGATTGATGAAATGTTCATGAATCTTGACAGATCTACAAATGCCAACTTAAATCTAATTTCAAACTCAAATAAAATTACGCCATTAACGATATTAAAAGATTCAGAAAATACAGGTGAATTGTTCTTAGACTATAACTACAGATCAGATGTACCAATACTGAGAGTTCTCGGATCAAAAATTATTGTTAAATCAGGGTCCAATCAATTCCCAATCATATCTGATCCTGGAATGACTGACTTGAACATCTATACTGAATCATTAGATCCATCTTATACATTACCACTCACATCCGATGAATTAACTCTCACTATGTATGCCAAAACTAAAATGACTGTCAACCTCAAGAACGACAAGACTAACATAAAGACGAAATATACATTCACAACTGTAACACCTGAGAACATCGATCTTAAGCTCACTTTGAATTCAACTGTTGGCACATCTGTTAGTGGTTTTGTTAAGAGTATTAACTATGAGGGAACAGGTTTTATTGATTTCTATAATCTCAAAACAAATGGATCTGTTTTAACAATTCACGCTGACAATGAAAGAACTGTTCCTGTAGTTAACTTCCCGAAGAATGGTGATAAAATCAAAGTCAATCTCATTATTAAGGAAATCACTGGTGAATTCAAACAAGCAATTTTCAACAATGATGAAGTTGTTTCTGAATCTTCAATTAGCATATCACATGAGAACGAAAAATATTCCATTTCACTGTTTAGTGAAAATTCAGTCACATATTTGATTGTTAAAGAACTTCCACCACGAACTTCAACACCAACTCCTGAGCCATCTCCAAAACCAGAACCACAGAATGATGGAAAATCAAAGACGAAGAAGATTCTAATTATCTCAGGTGCAATAGTCGTTGGAATAGTTATCATCGTTGTTATTGTTCTCTTGATATTAATTCGCAATCGCAGGAAACGCCAGGATTCATCAAGCTTTGTTGATCCAGGCAAATTACTTACATAATATAAAATTGATTTCTGCACATCATTGAAGATTTTTTTTTTTTTGTAAAAAAAAAGATATTTTACTGTTTGATGATATATGTTATGCTTCCATAAAAGGAATGAAACAATTGCAAGCATTATGACAGCATGTAGAATGGATGTTTTCAGTAGAACATTAGTAAATCCATTGCAATCTTCGAGGAAACGTTTTGGAACAGTATATAAAAAAAGAAATGTATATATGAAAAATCTGTGATAGTGAAATGATATGCTTACTATTATAATAGTGTGTTTTATGATAAAAAAATTTTCGAATTGACCAACCATATCATAATGATTCAACAGTTATATCGGAATATCAAGTATTCACTCCAGTAACCCCAAAACGTTATGCATATAATTGTAGACAGCAAAACATGTATATTCCGGTCATTTTTGAACCAGAAGATGCTGAAAAAACAAGTAATCCTGTTGTGACACCATTAAAAGAAATTTAAATAGGACCTGCATATCAAAAACATAGCATAGTTTTTTGATATTTTATATCTTGACGCCGAAATATTTGCTCGTAAAATTTCCATAAAATACAGTATTAAGTTTTATTTTGTCATGTACTTATCAATGTCTGTATTGATGTTAAATTAGAGTATCTAAGACGAATAAATTGTAAAATTTTTGTTTTTTAGGAAAAAAAAATAGCCGAACCTGTTTCGAACTCGATACACCAGTGAGATCCATCTATGTTTGTACCATTGAATTATTTGAGTGCAACTTTTAGCAATCAATATTTTAGTATAAAATTATATTAAGGTCTAAAATCGCAGGAAAGGTGATTTCGCGATTAGTA
>MRSU01002548.1:0-13952 GCA_008369845.1 Trichomonas gallinae | reverse complement strand
TCAGCCTGCTTTCTTGCTTCTTCTTCAGCCTGCTTTCTTGCTTCTTCTTCAGCCTTCTTTCTTGCTTCTTCCTCAGCATGCTTTCTTGCTTCTTCCTCAGCATGCTTTCTTGCTTCTTCTTCAGCCTTCTTTCTTGCTTCTTCCTCAGCCTGCTTTCTTGCTTCCTCTTCAGCTTTCTTTCTGGCTTCATCTTCAGCCTGCTTTCTTGCTTCCTCCTCAGCCTGCTTTCTTGCTTCTTCCTCAGTCTTCTTAGTAGCTTCTTCTTCAGCCTTCTTTCTGGCTTCCTCCTCAGCCTTTTCAATGCTATCGTTGTGGACTGATGGTGATATCTTGTTGTTGAAATTCTGGAAGAATTTCCTAATTGGTAAATCGGAATAATGAACTCGAATGTCTCTTTTTGGAATATCATACGTAAATACTGTGGTCTGAATTTGTTGAATTTGTTGGTTTGCGTTGCTTAAAAAAATGTAAACTGATTTTATGTAATTTTTGATATCTTCGTCACAGTCCTTGAGAAAAGACCCTGTGCATTTGTTGAATGGAAAAGACATTTCTTCGATTTCATGAAATAAGGATTCTTTTGATTTTTGTTTTTTGAAGTTTCTACTATTAAACAATTGTTTGTTGATATTTCTTATATACAACTGAGCATCTTGGAATTTCATAATGCTGAAAACCTGGGAATCTTCCAATAAAACTTTAAGGTAGCTATATTTTGAGCGAATTTCTTCGTTATCACCGAGCTCACCTTCAATGGCTTCAAGACATTTTCGAACATTTAATAACTTTTGTCGCGCATGTTTGAAAGAATCATCCATTTTTTTTTGAATTTAGTTGGAGAATTTGTACAACGGTTATTTTTGACAAATGTCAAAATTTTGTTATTTTTTTCCATTTTTCTCTCTGTATAATATCGGTTGAACAAATCAGCATAACTCACATAAAACTACACTATATTTTATAATGTTATGATTCATGAAGTTTAGGAATTATTCAGTTGTTTGGAACCAATAAAGTTTTTAATAATATTTACACAACAAAATTTTATTACAACGGTTATTTTTGACAATTGTCAAAATGTTTTTTTTCATTTTTCTAGCTGTATAATATAGATTGAACAAATCCACACAAGTCATACAAAAAAAAATCATCATATTTTATAATGTTATATTTTATGATGATTAGCAATTCTTTAGTAATTTGACAACAATAATGATTTTTCATAACATTTACATGACAAAATTAAATTTTACATGTCATCATTTTAAAAACAAAATCTATATCTTTATCAATCAAAGTCTAAAAATAGAGAAAACAATCAAAAATGAAGTAATAAATGGTGCAAATGAAGTAATCGCGGTAGTTGCTCCAATGGCACCATAAGATCCAATTAATGCACGAATTATGCTCATCCAGTTGCTGATTTTCCTGTTCGCGAATACTTCAACGAGGCAGTAGAGTGATGTAACGAATCCGGAAACGATTGTTGTAGTGAGATAAGGTACTAAAAAGCTTCTTTCTCTTTTAATATCATTCATTGTCTGGAAACATCCATAGGAAACTCCGAAAGCTGTTGTTAACAAGACAGTCTGCCAAGCCAGCTCGAAATTGAACGGTATCGCATCAAGGCAAATATCAATTAAATGCTGATAAAACTCAAATGATCCTATAAGGACTGCTATATTATAAAAAATGATGAGCAAGTAGTCAGTGAATGCAAATCTGTATATATCCTTCCTATTTTCTAATTGTTTCTCGATCTTTAGTGATTTAGGGAATGAGAAATAAGAGATATGAGCAACTGCTCTTGTAACGAGGAAAGGACATATGAAAGCAACAATGAAAATGCCAACCTCGAAAATGTTGTAGTTAACATGAGATTTAAATATAATTCTAGTGAATTGTAGGTAAA
Source organism: Trichomonas gallinae (assembly GCA_008369845.1). Lineage (NCBI taxonomy): Eukaryota > Parabasalia > Trichomonadida > Trichomonadidae > Trichomonas > Trichomonas gallinae. Next base: position 12,040 of record MRSU01002548.1, on the reverse strand, counting down.
CAATAAATGGAGGACCGAAGAATATCATCGGGAGAAGTATGGGTGACTCAAAGTATGGCTCAAATAACTGGATATTGAAAACAAAATCATATAACACTCTTAAATAAGTTGGAATGATGACGGCGAAAATGTAAGCATTGAGGAAGGCGTAAGTAATGTCTCTTCCTGACATCCAAAGAAGTGTGGCGAAAATTAAAATGAAAAAGTAAGTTAGAGAGCCAAAAGAGAACATTAAATAATTAGGAAGATGCCTAGGTGGGGACCAGATGTTCACAATATCGATAAGTGTGACTGTTTCATACTTTCTGCTGATTTGGCATCTAATTAAAAACGCTAGGAAGATAGAAGATAGCGCAACCAGTAGATATAGGTATGGGAATTTGAAATGATATGGTTGTGGAAGCTCAACTGTCGTAAATTCGATATTAAATGTGATATTCATTTTTGCACCATTTTGAAGTAAAACCGGATTGCTTGGCATAACACTTATGACTGGGTTTGTAAGATCAGAGTTTTCTGCGATATAGATTAAATAATTTGTGAAAAATGATGTTCCATTTGGAGATATTGTAAAAGATTTGACACGAAATTGCGTTTTTCCTGAATAGAAGCTGAGGTATACTGATGGATTTGCGATTTCTTTCCATTTTTTGATTAATTTCTTATTTAATGTAAAACTGCAGTGATTTAATATATATGTTTCATTGTTTAAATACGCATTTGACACATTTAAAGGAATTTTGCCCTCTAAAAATTGATTTTTAACGGAATAAGTAGTTGTTGATTCTTCAACATCGAAACAAGTATGAAGACCATCTAATGCTTGAGCCCACATGACATTTTCATTAGTGCTGAAGAATCCAAGCGATAAATCATAGCCTTTTAATGTGGAAAATGCCAATAAACTCAAAAACATTTTATTTTTGACACAAATTTTTTTGACACATTTTTAATTTTTGTCTTAAATTACAATAAAAGACAAATAAACTAATTCTGTTATGATATCAATTATCTACAGCCTCTTAAGTATAACATATCTCATTTTCACACATCAATAACATTAAAAATTGATGTTCTTGAAAAAGACTTTATTTACTGCTTTCGAAACGGATTTATGACACATAAAACAAAAAATTGCCATGTAAATTGTTAAATATTAGGGGCCTGAAAATTAATATAGGGTGTTTATATTTTTAAACAGATTTTTTTTATTCATATGATATCCAATCCTTATGAGATGCTGAATCTTAAAAATAGGAATTGGGTCGATAAACTTTATATATCAGAGCTTAAAGGAGGTCGTTCTTGTCGCCATCCTTCAGATTTTTTAGTAATTCTCTGCCAAAACATATTTAAAGAATACGAACCATTTTATCCTACTAAAGCAACACCAGATAAGAAGAGAAAGAGCGCTCTTTCTTACGTAAGAAGTTTATTCGAATTTTATCATATTCAGCAACCTGAACACTGGTCTCCAATACGTGATATTGAACAAGTAGACCCAAACGATGTCAACAATCCCGGCGTTTTCTCATTCAATCAAGCTGTCGACGGAATTAGAAATTATCTTACTCCATCCGACGAATTCGTTAAGATTCTCCACAATGACATAGCATCTAGAACAGTGAATATATCTGCCATTTCAGAAGAGATAGATGCTGTTTCTTATGAATGTGCTTTTTACGATGAGAAAATAAAACAATTACGTGAATACGTTGATAAAATGGATCCATGCGAAGAAAAAGACAAGTTATTGAAGCTATTTGATTGATTTTATAATTATTTGCTTTTTGGATTGCAAAACTTGTTTGTATTTATATATTAAACCAATTTGTTTGTTATGCAGATGTTGTATGCTTAATATCATTTGATAGAAAATAAGCGAAAAAATTGATGATTAATTCAAACTTATTCTTGTTGAATTGGATTTCCGGAATTCTTTGCATGAAAGAGGTAGAATCTGAAGACAGTATAAATAAACATTTTAATCATTCTAATATAAATTAATTTCGAAAAATGAGGATAGTAATTTGAAAATTTTGTGCTGACTTCATTAACCTATGAAAGACCACATGTGCAGTGGATTCAATGAACAGGAATGGATCTATTCTGCATTAATTTGATGAAGCATCCTCATTTAGTTAGATTGACGAATTTACTGCGTGAAATAATTCAGATAACATGAATAATTAATTCCGTGTGCCTGATATATATTCTTCTATTTTTTCTTTTGGTGCATTAAAATTAGTGAAGTCCAAGACATTGTGGAATGATGGATGGAAATCTGGATTTGATAGCACATTGATTGTTTCAGCTATATCACCACAACAATGATGGATTTCTTCTAATATAGTTTTATACGAATATTTTTCTTTGAAAAATGATGATATTGACATAACTATATCCATCAATGCAGCTCCAGACTCCGAATTATCCAATTTCTTTCCACTTCCGTCAAAATCATTTCTCAATGGCTCTATTTGAGGATTAGGCTCATCCTCAAGCGCACATATGACTTTTGTCAATGATTTCATCTCATTGAATAGCAATTTCTTTCGCTCGTTTTGAGGAAGCTGGATTAATTTCGCTTTCAGCCAATAATCTTCCTCTGTGATCACAAGATTTCGCTGCTGCTCCCATGGAATGTTCGGAATATAATTCCTAAACTCCATTTTCTTCAAATTTAATTTAACGATTTAAACAAAGATTTAAAAGTGACAACACGGGACCCAAAAAGTGTCAGATTCTTTTTCTTTTCTGAAATCGCAGAAAACACGGGAGAATTTTCATTAAGACAAATTCCCCATTTCAAGGGCAAGAGTATTTTCTATGGATATATACAATTATATTCAAGTTCTATCATCAAATGTATTACTCTCAACATCGGTTTAAACTTTTTTGCAAAAAAATTATTAGATTTAAAACTAATCTTGTAATTACGTCATACTTTCGTAGCCAAATTTTCTATTTTACAATCATACATCGAAAACAACTTACAAATACAGGGAAATTATTTCGATATTTTAGAACTTTTGATAAATAGTTGTTGTTTTTCAGATTAAAGAATATAGCATTTAATCATGATATGGGACGTTATTTCTTTGATATTGTAACATTTTATTAATATCTAAAAAGTATATAATATTATTTTCAACAAATATATGCTTTTCTATTATTGGTTCTGAGTATTAGGATTGTCTTGTCCTCCCTGTGGAGTTGCAGGGGCAGGCTGCGGAGGAGTCTGATTTCTGTTTTGATTATTTTCTCCATTCATTATATCTCCAAGGAAGTTTGTTAAGTTGCTTGTAATTGATCTAAATAAGTCGGCTGGATTGTTTAAATCCTGATTTATTGTATGAGTGAACACACGTGGCCGTCTACGTCCGTTTCTTCGATCTCTGTTATTCTCACCATCACCTCCATCAGTAAGTGCATTTGCATTCATCATCATGCGTGGAAATCCAGATTCTAATTCATTGAGAAAATCAGAAGCTAAATCTTTGCGCTGTTGATCATTTCCTTCAGCGATAGCCATTTGCAAGTCTGCGCATATGTCTTGAAGTTTTGCGAGTGTTGTTTGAATTGGGTTTAAGCAATCTTGTGGTGTAGCGTTTTCATCTATTGGTGGAGCATTGATATTTTGAACGTGTATTTCAACGCGAGGTCTTGGTGGTGGAGCTATTGGTTCTGGCTCTGGATCTGGTGCTGGATTAGATTCCTGAGGCCTGCCCTTAAAAACAATAATAGTCTGACCTTCCGAAATGCTATACTCAGAAAGTTTCGTTCCATTTTTGAGAGATTTTCCAGCAAATATTAGTTTCATAGTTTCAGTAGGAATATTAGTAAAGTCTGAGGCTAAAACTTTAAGGGAATCGATTGTAATGTCCTTAGGGACTTGAATTGTGTGAAGCTGATCACTATTCATCGCTTTAAAATTAATGGTTAAAAGCTCAGACTCTTCACTCATTTTTTTTTTTTCGACTTTTTCCTTTTATGGGTGTAAATTTACTTCTCTTTATTATAAATATTATAGAAAATCCATAAATTATATAATTATAATGTCAAAATAATATGTTTCCGCTTGTTTTTGCTTGGCATTAAATTTACTTTCCATTTGGTTCTTGATGAATATTGTTTTTCTAGGCATTATATGCCCTAAAAATGCTATTTATTGATCAAAAATAGAAAAAATACAAATCTTTTTTTAGAAAAAAAATCTTGATAATAAAACTCCTGTTTCTTTGGCATATTTGGGTTTTAAAATGCCAAATAAAGCAGAATTTAGATTTTTAGAGTTTATTAGCGGTTTCTTTCCCTATCGTCCTGACATATCTCAGATGCTTCTTTATAGTCTCATCGCACTTATGTGCAATAATCAGCCAATCGTTCCAATGGACATTTACGGCCAGGCTACATCTGTTGCCGTAAAAGACAAATGGGCTTACGTAAGCTTCAATTTCGGTGACTTTGGACATACAGTTAACGTAGAGGCCTGGGCTGCTGGCAAACGCTTAAATACACTTTACTATACTTACGGTTTCGAATGCCCAACATCAAACTCTTCTAAGATTGAAGCCGATCACTTATACGATTCTGAAGCTCAGACAGCTATCGTTGGCATCAATGCTCCAGATGCTGCCGATAACACAATGATCGAAGTTAGCGTTGTATCTAAAGTTCGTCCAATTGCCATCAATTCTTCAATGGCATTAATCTACGGTCTCTTCCTCTTCTTCACTTTCAATATCTTCGTCGCTACAGTTCTCCAGTACTTCTTCTTCAAGAACTCTATGGATCCACGCGAATACTTACCACAGGAAGAAAAGGAAAAGGAGAAGGAAAAGGAGCCAGAGAAAGAAAAGTAAGTTTAATTCTATATTTTTATTATCATAAAATATCTTTTATCAGCACACTTAATAAACATCTAATATGTCTAATAGGTTCCGCAAAATAGATATAGATTTTTCACAAAAAAATCAAAAATCAATCAAGAAAAACATTATGAACTATATTTACCACAAGAAATATTTATCATTTAATGTACACAATCAACTTTAAAAGTTATTTTATCAAAAATAGCAAAAATATATATTGATATTGCCAAATTAGCCATAAAAAGATTTTGTTGAGACGATAAAAAAGTCACATTTCATAACTATTTTTAATAAAATCAATTTTTCCAAAATATGAAAATTAAAATTTACTCAATAATAGGATTTAATTAAAGATTCATTTAAATCTCATCGATGCAAATAATATGCTATGTTGCAGGTTTAATTTGATATTAGTGATTTTAATTCTCAATTTTTTTTCTATGTATAATTATTTTTCTATATTTCTGCATTATTCTGATAATTTAACTTGTAACTGACAATAACAATCAAGTGATTTTGGGATATGAGGATCACATGAAAAGTTTGCTGAATGCTGTTTCTCACGACCAAATAAGGTTAATAAAAATCAGTCCTCACAAAAAATTGAAGACAGAATTTTAAAAATCGGTTTATTTTGAATTTTTGGCTTGTATAAATCCCAAATCCACTAAAATCGCAACCAAAATTTTCCAAAAATTTTATTTGACCACTTTGAACATGGAACAAGTCATTGTCCAGCTGAGGCAGTACCTTCAATCCAGCGACGAAAGGCTCCTCAAGGAGGCCACGAAGCTCTGCCATGGCCAAAACATACCTGCTGTCATTCCAGAATTACTCAAATTAACATCACACACAAACGAAGAGATTTCCGCAAACGCTTTGATTGCTTTAATTGATATGTCTTCGAAGTACAACGAGGCTATTCGCCAAATCATCAGCTTAGGAGGTGTTACACGTTTGCTAGAAGCATCAATCTCATCAATGCCAACAAATGTAAACTATCGCTTGATGCTTTTGACAAATATCACAACAGAGCACCAAGGTACACTCGACCTTCTCGATTTGAAGGACCCAGAGCTCAAAGGTCAGAGACTTTTGAGACTTGCAATCCGTTTCGCAAATCCGCCAGCTGAATATGCAATTCCACAGACAGAAATGATCAACGGACTTCCAATCAAGGCAACAACAACATCAAATGATGAATACGAATACGCAGCCATGGTTTTAATGAATGCTACACTCGTCAAAGAAGGCCGTGAGATCTTCTATGAAAATCCAAAGTTCTTCATGCCTTCTTTCCTTGAATGTCTTTCATCTAATAATCCAATCCGCAAGCAAGGAATTATTGGCGTTATCAGAAACCTCTGCTTCGATCAGTCACGCCACGAGTTCCTTCTTAAAGAGGCAAACATCCTTAAGCACATTATTCGCCCATTAGTTCCTGTTACAATCGAAGACAACCTTACAGCACACGAAATGCTTCAACAGGCATTCCCAGGTGTATCATTCCCAGGCCTCGAACAAGTCACAGAGAACCGCAGAAACTTACTTGAAACACTTTTGCTTCTCACACAGTCAGAAATCGGCAAGAAAGAGCTCACAACACACCACGTTGTCTTCGTCATGAGAGAAATCCAGGCAGACGAGAAGGATGAGAGATGCGAAGAACTTACACTCAGAATCGGTGCAATCTTATTAGGACCAGAAGAATTACCATCTAAGGAAGAAATAGAGAAGCTCCAGCGCGAAATGGATGTCCAGGAATCAGGTGTTGATTAATTTTTCAAATGTATTTGATTCATTTATTTTTTATTTTAGAGATATTTTATAATAAAGATTATTTTTATGAAATTCCATCATAACTAATCACAGTGATAACAGATATAATTACCAACAAAATAAACATAAACAATTTAGTATCAAAGAAAGAGCTATATAAACAAAAAATACAACACATAAACATATCTTACTTCTTAGTTGGGGGCGTTAGAGAGTTTCTCCTAACAAGTACAACGCGAATCGGTACTACTGGAACAGTTCTTCTCTCTCTAGGCTCTGGAAGAGGTAATAAACGTGGTAGTTCATGAACTACAGTAACTTGATTTCTGTAAATTGGTGGAAGTGGATCATAATAATCAACTGTAAAATCTTCAAACGATTTAAACAGTAAAGTTGCGCCGATATTTGGTTGTTTGATTGATCGCGATGTAGAATATATTGTTAAAAGTCCTCCATGGAAATATGATTTAAATCCGAGTTCTGTAAACGAATGCCCTCGAACAATACGCTTAATCCCGTTTTCTGATAAGAATTTAGTACATGCACTCTTGCCAAAAAGCCATCCTTTACCTCTAGGACTGACGTCGAAATTATCTGATAATTCCGAAGGATCAGACCATAGAACATCCTGAACAACATTGCTCTTCTTGTCCGACAGAGGGTACTTAAGAAGCCTGATAGACTCTAAAGTAACATCAGGCCCGATTCCGCCGTGTACGCAAAGAATTTCCTTACCTAATGTACACGCAATTGGAATTTCCTCGAAAAGCGTCAGGAAAGCTTCATAGACTTTAGGTGGAAGCCCAAGGTCCTGTAGTTCCGTTCTGAAGTACCCTGGGCCTTCTTTAGAAGGGAATTCGTGATTGCCTCGAATGATATGTACTTTTCTCGGGAAGCGCCATTTAAATAGAAGGACGAAAACGAGAGTTTCGAGGGAAAACTGACCTCTGTCGACATAATCCCCGAGGAAAATATACTCTGTTGCCAAGGGCATTCCGTATTTTCCAACAATTCTTACTAAATCGTAGATATTTCCATGTAAATCGCCTATAATTGCGCATGGAAAGTTAGCACACGCCAAAGGCTGATCATTTTTTAGTAAAACTCGACACTTTTCACATAGTGTTAATATTAATTCTTGCGAAAGCGAAGGAATAATGAACTCGTTTTTCCCATTTTTCTGTTGGTTTGTCGTATAGTCGACGAACGAGCGATACAATTCGAATGCTGATGTTAGTATCGACAGTTCGTCGCTCATGCAAAAAAATTTACAGATTTGATTGGTTTACGATTATTTTTATTTCCGTATGGTTATCATGCGAATAACACTATTTTGCGGTGATTTTTCCAGAAAAAAATTTTTTCTAAGGTCTTTTGCTCACTAAGATATTTTGTGCATATTTTAGTAGTATATAATATGAAATAATTCGATTTTGACACATAAATGATTTATATCAAATCTGACATGTAAATAATATTAAATATCGATTCCGACACGTAAATAATATTAAATATCATTTATGACATGTAAATATTGATTCTGACACATATCTCATCATCAGAAATATACAGTAATGCATAATATTACATTGAAAATCACCGAAATTCCAAGTAGAATGTGCATAGAATAGTTAGGAGCTTTGGGCAATATGTTTGTTTCTTGTGTTATAGTCATTTCCATTGCTATATGATGTGAGAATTCCAATATATTGTTCGAAAAACAATTTAAAGACGTTATAAAGTCTTCATTATCTGAAAATAGTTCGCGAATAGCATCGAATACATTAATTCTGACATTTTCTGGACATTTGATCCAGTTAATTTCATCAATAAGCCTGACATATTCTGTTGATTTCCGAATAAGATCTTTCAGAAATAAAGCGAGTTGGTCTACTGATTTTACTTTAAGATCTCTGTCCTTAAGAATCTGCTCATAAATATCAAAGTTATCGATTAGTAAGAGTTTATCATTTGGTAGTCTATGGAAATTTTTGATGATAAAACCGATTATTTTGTTGATCTGAGGGAGGCAATCAGTGCTTTTTGTGTAATAATCAAGAAATTGAATAAAATTATCTTCTGTAATCTCTTTTTTATCGATAATTTCAAGCAGTGGAATCTGAAACCCCTCGAAATTAAGTTTAACACCTATGTTAAATAGATCTTCTATTGATGTATCACTGACTTCGCCTTCAAAATAACCTGTCTGTAGATATTGCCTTAAAATTATGTATGTATAGTTATCTTTGATATCAATGGTAAACGCTTTCGATTTCTTATAACGTATTTCGTATATAATAATTCTTGCTTCTTCGATTGGAATGGAAAAAGACATGTCATTTATCTTTAATTTAAAGATCTGCCAGTTTGAGTTTGAATTCGAGATGAGTTTCTTTATGCATTCTTGCTGCAAAATTATTATTTTTCCCATCTAATTCAAAAAACTAATCATTATTTTGACACGTAAACTTTTTATATGTCATATATACGACATAGCTTTTTTCTTTTGAAAATATATTCTTCAAACGTCATCCATTAAATGTAATATCGGATAACTGCTCATCTTCTCTGAAAAAGTCGACAATTGTTGATCTTGTCAGAAATAATATTTTTTTTTTCCCATTTGATTATATTATCAATCATATTTCCAACATATAATTGTAAATATGCTTATATTTCGTATTTATTTATCATATTTCATTTTTCATTTTTCGTTTTTTAATCATGCGAATTATAATATAAGCATCTTTTAAACGATATAATTCTAATTGTGACAATTAATAATTATCTTCGTGATTTCTATCAAATATGAATTAAAAATTATGCTTTTCAATACAAATTGCTTTAATATTTTGCAAATATACACGTTTATTGTTGTAATTATTAATAATACTTAGTTGGAACTTTTCATAATTTTTGAAATATAAAAAATTTGATGATCTACCATAAAAATGAAGTTTATACAAACAAACATGAATAAATCATTCAGCACCTAAGAGTTTTCTTATATTTTTAATATGAGAAATTGTTTCTTCTGAACAATTCGTTTCTAGATCGTTAATATAGTCACCATATTCTTCACCAAAGCGCTGCAATATGTGCTCATCAAGTAGTGACTGCGTTAAGTAATTAGAAAGAGCTCTGTCAAGATTTATTACAAAATTCTCTTGATCTTTCATATCTAAAGCTCCTAATGGAGCAGCAAACTCAAATAACAACTCCGTTGAAAGCAATTGATCGAAAAATTGAAGATTTCTAAACATAATCATTCCTGTGAAAGAAACGACTGTTTTCTTTGCATACGGCATGAATGTGTTGAACTTTTCAGTTATACATCCGAAATAAGACTCAAATGGAAACTGTAGCAAAATCATATCATCAATATTGGCCATTTTCTCTAATACTCTTAGTATAGTTGCAGAATACGGCTTTGTTGGATTTTTCAAGAATTCTTCCAGTAAATCATTAAAATTCACCAATTCAATAATTTTTTGACCCATTTCTGGATCATCTTGCACAAAACCAAGGATCATTGATAATAAATCAAGAATATCAGACCATATCGATTGGTAAATAATGAATTTAAAGAGGTCAACCAAAGAATATAATAATCCTTGATTATAAATTTCGTTAATATAACTTGAATCGTATTTAATGAGTGTGACAACCAGGTGAATAATGGATTTCAGTATCTCAGCTTGCTTTTCGTGAGTTCCTTTTATTTGAGTAAACTGATTTGATTTGACTTGTGCAATTATATGCGAGCAGTATGATGATATGGCTTGTACTGAGCTTGAATCCAAAATTTCAGGGTATCTTAGCAAGTATTCGAGAATATAAATATTGCTAACAATGTATTTAGAGAAAATCGATATATATCCGGAAGATGCAAACTTATTTACAGCTGAAAGACACGAATCTATGATTCCATCGTTGATGGCTGATATTGCATATTGTCTATGAAGAGAAATAATCTTGCAAAATAGTGCTGATGTACAGGAAATCGAAAAATTATCGTTTGTCCATGAGAGTTTTGGACTAAGAAGCTTAAATAAATGCATTTCAATTAGATAATCCACCATTTTTCGATTTTGCGACAGCTCAATGAGCAATTTATATGTATTATGGATCATATTTGATACTAGTGGATTGTCTTTGACTACAAGTTTCTTATTTAAAACGTTCGTTAGAATAAAACTCAAAATTTGCGGGTTTATGTTGTCGTTTGATGCAATATCGGAATTGTTGCAGTATGCGAGGAGTGTTTCCAGTATTCTGCTGGCGATTCTCCAGTTTTGGCCAAGGATGTTATTTTGAAAATTGATGAAAGCCTGTGCAACGTCCATCCTCTCAAGCGCCAGCACACGTTCTTCGTGATAGCCAAGATTGAACTCGTAACTCCGGCTCGGATAAAGTGTAGTATTGTAATCCAAATTCATGAGCGAAAAATGAAAAACTGTTGGTGGAAACTGGCAAATCACTCTAGGTATAATCTAAATCTGATAACCAATTGACTTGGCTACTTATTTATTTCGTTCTCTTTTGATTTTCACGATATCGCTTTGAAATCTATGTGTACTCATTCAGTATATGCTAAATCTTTAAAGAAATTCAAAAAAGTCGTCAAATTTAATTTTATCTAAATTTCAAAAATTCATTATTTTGCAATTTTATAACGAGTTGTAGATTTATAAGAGGCTGAAATGATTAATGATGAGAAATATTTGGGAATTTAAAATAAATAAAATATGAGTTTATTTAGTTGTAAGGCAAACACCGCGAAGGACCCAGTGAAGAGCGTTAAGCTTAGGATCAGCTGTCTGGAGTGGAATAGAGATGATGTAGTTCAAGTCTGTTCTCTGTGAGCTCTTGTAAATTGGGGCCATGTATGTCCTATCCTTGGAGAGTGGGATGATCGGCGGTGGCTTAGCCTTTGGATCACGCTGAGATGTGCCGAGCTTGATAAGTGGCATTTCGTTACGAAGGTCAGTGACAAGCTTCTGCGACTTGCCTTTGCCTGTGACGGAAACGAGTTCAGCAAGACCGTATGTTGTTGTGGAGTTGGCACCGACTGTCTTGATCCAGCGAGCGCCTTCGAGCCAGAAGCCACGGCAGTAGACGGAGATGATTGTTGGGCCGTTGGCTGGCTTGTCGCTGTCGCCCTTTGTGGAGCGACCGCCGAGTGGCTGGACTTCGGAATCGAGAGATGTCTGGTCGAGCTGCCAGCCAGCGTTGGCACGAACTGTCTCCTGGCGGAGTGATGTGACGAAACCACCTGGGTTGAACATACCACCGAGCCAGAATGTGTCCATCTTCGTGCCCTGGTTGATCCATGTGTTGTACTGCTGGTATCTGGCCTTGACTTCGTCGAACCAGCCCTTGAGTGT
>MRSU01002538.1:0-10216 GCA_008369845.1 Trichomonas gallinae | reverse complement strand
ATTGACTTAAATCCTTCAAAAATGAGGTCATAGAGGCATTTGCAAATTTTGGCAAATAACCCCCATACATATACTACTTCAAAATTCAATTTCCGATTAACTACTAAATGAATGAAAACAAGGACTTACTGATCATTAAAACAAAAACAAATAGAAATAGTTTATAATACCGAACAAATAAAATTATATGATATTTTCTTTGACTTGAGGGAAGCTTGAGATCCTAATATTTGAGTTATGCACGAAGGATCTTGTTGTCACACGATGTATAACTTGCTTTGTGAAACTATTTAATACTTTGAGATTAGTCCTTGTGCGTGATATTCTAATAGCGGGGTGTCTATTAGCAGCTATTCCGTGTGCAACGAAATATGGCAACTCCAAAAGCTGATCAGCGTGTAATCTTTGATTTGGATCGATTTGCAAACATGAAGTAACAACCTGTTTGAGAAGTGGATCCTTAATATCTGACTCATTATACTTGCATTCACAAATCTTTTCCTCTAGGTTGTCCTTAGAAAATGGATAATGTTTTGTTGCTATGAAATAAATTGTACAGCCAAGAGCCCAAATATCAGCTAATATAGGGTTACACTCCTGTTTAAGTAGTATTTCAGGAGCCATAAAGTTCTTTGTGCCACGAAATGTCCTGCACATTGGATGTCCTTTCTGTATTATAGACATTCCGAAATCAGTGATCTTGACTCGGTTATAAGGATCAATTAGGAAGTTTCCAGGTTTGATATCGCAATGTGCAACTGAGAACTGATGGCATGCCTTAACACAAAGGATCATGTCGTAGATTATACGGGCAATCTCATCGCTGGACATCATTTTTCCGTAGAGAATCAGTTTCTCGAGATCTGTTTGGCAATATTCCATTAACAAATAAATGTTATTATTAAATTTGTAATGCTGATATAACCTGACAACATGTGGATCGTCTATGAGCTTCATGCATTCTAACTCTATGGGGTTAAAGTCTTCTCTCGTTATGACTTTCATTGCGTATCGTTGGTTGAAGTAATGGGAATAGACTAAGTATATTATTCCGAATCCACCTGTAGCTATGACATCCAGGCACTCGATCTGCTGTTTCGAAAAATAATTCTCTTCCTCTGGCTCCATTCTACAAAAATGAATTTGAAATCAAATTTTGTTCGAGTTAAAATATTAAATATATAGATTGGATATGAATATTTATGCAAAAATTTTTCTTTTGAAATGATTATTTTTTCTGTAAAATTCTAAAAGTTTTGAATTAGATCGTTAAAATTGATGATTCTAGCTTTGATATAATATATCAAAAAATAATGGTTAAAATTAAATGCAGCTTTTCCTCTGAAAATTTTTCAGAGGAAAAGGAAATATCAAAATAATCTATACCATTAAATCTACTGGTTTAGCGAAAAAAATTGAATTCAAAAATAAATTTATTACTGCTGAAATTTTCTGAGCATTATTGAATTTTACTCACTTTTTCAAAAACCCAGAATTTTAAAACTTAATATTCTAATACCTCATAATATATTATCCATGTTCTACTATAAATAATTCGAAATTGTGAAGCGAATTACGATAGCAAAAAATCAGATTGATTTTTATGTAAAAATCTAATTTTTCTAACTATATTATAGTGTTATGAAGTATTCCGAAAAATTTTTCGGCAATAATTAACATTTGCAGATTATTTTCTCAAAACTTCATCGAAATATCGTGCTGTAACACTAGAATGTACCATCAATAACAATAGCCGAAGTTTGGCAAAAAATCGTTTTTTTGGAAAATTGTCTGATGCTCAAATGACGCAATTAAACATTAATACTTGGTGAAATGTCTGTTTTTATATGTTATGAGTGTTTTTCATATTCAACTTTATTCAGATTTCAGTACTGGTAACAATCATATCGAATTTCGAAAATGATACCTTATTGCTATGGCTTTTTGTCTATGATACCTATGACATTTTGGCAACCTAAACGATACTTGTGAGCACGGAAACTATAGAAAATATACAAAAACATATTAAATTAGATTAATTTTTGCCATATTCATGTTATGAGTCAGCTATATGTATCAGAATACAATGAACTTAAATGAGTGTGTAAAGACTTAAAAATTTATAACACTTTACATGTCAAAAACTAAATATTACTATCTTACAATATCTATATTACTGAGCGTATTTTATATACAAGAGATTACTCATGCGTTCACCACCTTAATTATTCTTTATATTGCATTATATTAAGCATTGTATGCATTAATCCAATCAAAGCAACATATTCTCTTTATTTTCCAAATATTCTTCAAAAGAACGAATGCTTTGATTTGCAAGCACATCAGTTAGTGTATTAATCTTTTGAGAATTAGACTGTAATAACATTAAGAATTCGTTGATAATGCAAATCGAAGTTTGAAATAAGTTTTAATTTACATGTCAAAACGCAAATTACATGACATTTTCACATTTACATGGCATTTTCGAGGATTACATGGCATTTTTCAAAATTGTTCGAAATTTATATATATGATGCGGTTTCGAGTATTGCTGTAATATGATAAGAATCAGCTGTGTTTACGATATATGTACTAATGTAAAAAACTAAGTATTACACGGAAGTAAATCATACTTTGAGAAGTGGCCTCAATATTGGGTCAATAAGGAAACTATCTGAATTATTGGCATTCATAATGTCTGCATGGTAAATACATTAAGATTAATGATTAAATTTTTGAGAGAAATATTTTGAATTCAAGAATATTTCTAAGAATTGTTTAATATATGATTTCATTTGCATTTTAGCATTCTTTATAAGCCATACAAAATATGTTTGATATCAATTTTCATCATAGTTCATCAGTAATTGAATTTTTTGAAGAAAAAAACATATCAAAATTATGTTCACGTTTTTTACGTCATTAGTAGCGTGTTCTTATGATTACAATGGTGTAATAGATAGAATGATAGAATATGCTGTTAGTACTGACTTCAATTTCTACGAATGCCATTTCATTGATGTTGGAACAACTGATTCAACATCGCCAATCAAGTTATACCGAGGATCTACATCATGCACTGTTAACCTCATTGCTAACATGTTCACCAGCTGCAAAGGCAATGATGGAGGATCTGTTTCTCTATGGGATGATATGACATTACATGTCAGATTGCTTTGCGTGTATAATTGCATTGCCAGTGAAAGAGGTGGAGCATTTATAATAGCACCCAATCAAGCTTATGATGCAGAATTCATTACAGTATACAAATGCGAAAGCGCAAGCAGAAACTGCTTCTTTAAAGGTGCGCCATTCATTAGAAACGCTAATGTATCAAACTGTAAAGCTACAAGAGCAAAAATAAGCGATTGGAGCTTCGGAAACATGTATTTCATGCCAACTATGTATGGAGACGCTTTGTATTGCACTGTTGTTGATAATTCCAGTCCATGTTCGACATTATACTTCGATCACTTGGCTACTTCTTATATTATCAATAGTTTCAATATCATATCAAATCAAATTGTAGACTACGGCTTAATCTATAACTATATGAGTCCATATGGGCCACTTTATGTGAGAAACGCCATAATTCAGAGGAATATGCTTAACAATAAACCAGTATTTGATGCACACGGCGGAAGCATCATTGTTGACTATGGCAACATCGTAGATAGAATGGACACATGGGGCTCTGTCACCATCAATGGCTACGAGCTTGGATCTGGTTTAACAGAAAAGTTATACCAATTTTACGGAACAGCAAATTGTTTTGCTGTTTTTCCCGTTCCAAGAAGGTCTCCAACTTTCGCCCCTACACCTGAAGATACACCACAAATTACCCCAGATACTACACCAAAAGAAACACCAAAAATTACTCCTTGTGCAACAAAAACACCAGAAAAAACACCAAATGAAACTCCATTTTCGACACCACATCAAACACCACTTGAAACAACTCCACAGCAGTCGCCTGATGCCACAGCAACGCCAAAGCAAACTCCGAAACAAACAGAAGAAAAATATTATGAAATTAACTCGGAGAAGGCTGATCTAATGCTTGGATTCCTAACGAGGCAGCAGTTTTACATATGTGTTGGTATAATAGGAGGCTTAGTTTTAATCATTTTCATCTTGATTTTGATTATTATGCATAAAAAGCGAAATGATGACGATTCAAGTTCATTTACTGAATACTACAGCGAGGAAATGGTAGAATAGACGGTCAAAAGAACAGAAGGATTCAGTTCTTCGATAACACATGATAATCCTCTTTACACTGAATCTGAACAAGCAGACGACTTGTTTGCTTACGATTTCGATAGTGTAAGCTCGGATGCTTTTGAGTCGAGTAATGATGAAAATGAGCCAATAATTGATGATGATACAAATAAGCCTCTCTCGGCGAGATTGCATCTATCAAGATCTGTTTTAAGATCAAAGAAAGCGAATGAATCATCTAGAAACGATCGAAATGAATAAAAACCATCTGAAAAAATAAAATCTCCCAAGTCAACAAAAACAGATCAATCAAATGATGTTTTATGATCAATCCAAGCTATTGATGCATCAAAAATTAAATTAATCAAAAATTTGGATTAAATCAATGATTAAAGCAAAACCAAATACAACAATACAGTTTTGATTCTTGCTTCAATAAATGATCATCGTAAAGCTTTCAATATTCTTCTCGCAGATCCTGGAATAATTTACGACCCAAAACATCATCATTTCAACAAAACGGCTTTCATTTGGGCTTCACAAAGTGATCATCATGAAATCGTGAAAATGTTTAACTTGCTATTTAATAATAAATACTTTCATGTATATGTTTGTTGTTTCTTTCTTATTTTGCTCATAAAGAAGCAAATTGTTTTCATTCAAATTTTATTTTTCGGTTTTTTTTTTATTTGTTTTATTGTAGATGTGAAATGTTTAACTTGTTGTTTAATATTTTAATGTATAAGTGTGTTTTTTGTTGATAAAAAAGCAAATTTTATTAAAACTTATATTTTTTATTTTATTTTCCTTCAGCATCGAGTTCTGCAAGGTAGTGCTCAGCAAGGAGTGCTGCCTGGCATCCAGTGCCCGCAGATGTGATTGCTTGTCTGTAAACTTTATCTGCGCAGTCGCCTGCAACGAAAACGCCTGGAACTTTCGTCTTTGGTGTTCCATCTGTAATAAAGTAGCCGTTTCCATCGCGATCTAACTGTTTATCGAACATCGATGTTTCTGGTTGATGGCCAATAGCTACGAACAAAGCGGCGATGTTATGTGTTGTTGTCTTCTTTGTCTTCGTGTTGATCACGCGGACAGCTGTAACATAATCTTGTCCGATTACTTCATCAACTTCTGTGAAGTAGTTAATTTCGACTTTGGAAGCTTGTAATCTCTTCTTCATTGGTGTTGAAGCGCGAAGTTCGCCTCTGCGGTGGAATAACTTGACACTTCTGCAGATTTTTGCGAGATATAAAGCTTCTTCAGCGGCAACATCACCACCACCAACGATGGCAACATCCTGTCCGGCGTAGAGAGCACCATCGCACACAGCACAAGCGCTGACTCCTCTGTTTTTAAGGCGCTGCTCGGATGGAAGTCCTAAATACTTGGCTTTGGCGCCTGTAGCGATGATCAATGATCTGCACTTGTAGCCGACGTTGTTGTGGGATGTCAATTTTCTTGGGAAAACTGATAAATCGACTTCAACGATTGTATCTAAAACGAATTTGGCTCCATTTCTGATTGCCTGGTCTTTCATTGCCTCAACAAGCTCTGTTCCCGTGCCATTCCAGCTTGGGAAGTTTTCGACTTCTGTGGTGTAGACAAGCTGACCTCCTGGAACATCCCCGTGGAGGACAACTGTGTTGTAGCCTGCTCTTGCGGCGTATAATGCGGCTGTGCAGCCTGCTGGTCCACTTCCGAGAATGATTACATCAATAGTAGGAACTTCGTCCCAGTTTATCTCTTTTGGAGTCTCATCATCGCCATCCAAGCCCCAGCCGAAGTCGCCGTCGTCGTCATCGCTCTCGCATTTTGCGCGAATGAAGAACAAAGAAAGGAATAAAGGAATCATTTCTCTGGAGACCCTTTAAAAACAAGTTAGACCCTGATTTCATTTGATTGGTCCCTTGGTTATTTGGTCAAACCCTCGATTATTTACACTGACCCCTGATTTATTATTATGAACCCCAATTTATTCTCAAAAATCCGAAGGTACTTCACCAACAATATAGGGTAGAACACAGGCTAGTATTCTGCCTATAGTATATGCCCATCATACGTAAGCGGCTTATAAGGCCGTTTTGGAGTTTATTAAATATATCAAATCTAGCAAACAAAGTTATCCATGTAATCGGGATCAAGAATTTCATGAAATATGAAGTTTTTAATCAAGAAAAATAGCAAATACATTTTAAAATAAAAATACTTGATATTAAACAGTAATCAAGTAGGTTTTTTACTGTATCATTAAGAATTTTGTTGCAACCCTTTTTATTTTCAAACATTTGTTTTGTTATTACCTGTTTAATTTTTACGAAAATGAAATATTGAGATTTAAAGCAAAATAAAGGTAGCAAGAAGTAAATTTGTAGTGTGTAGGCAGATGATGATGGATATTTAAAATGTTTTCGTATTAATGAAAAAATTGTTGGTATAATTTTACAATATGAAAACATGTATAAGCTTTTCCAGCATTTTTATACCTGCTGGTGAGAAATTAAAAGTTATTTAAACTTTGAAAAATCGAATTGTGTTAAAGTCGATTGTAATGCATTTACCAGGTCTGAACACTTCATAGGCAACAGTATTTTGATAGGTAAAGTCAATAATTCTGTAATTAATTTGGAAGAATAAATTTGATAGAGTAATACTAGTTATATCATATATAATTTTTCATCGATGCATACATTTTCCGATAATATGTATTTTGGAATAATCTAATCTTATCATTACCATATGATATAATTGCAAAACTTGAAAATGTTTTGAAATAACGATTATTTTATTTCGATTATTCGCGAAAAAAATTATTATTTCGAATATAGATTCATAATATAAAACTCTTTCAGAATTATGATTTAAAAATTTAAAAAAATAAAAGGAATAAAAAATAAATAAAATAATTTTCAAAAAAGATTATTTTTTATTTCAGCCGAAAAACAACACTCACAAAAAAAGAGTTTTAGAGAGCAGAAGCAAGTGCAATATACTCCTATAGGGCGGATAATATCATATATATAAAAGGAACTCAAAATTACTGATCTAGATATAGACATATCGATAATATCTGTTGTCTGTTCGAGACTTGTTATAAAAATATTTTGATAAAATGATTCTATTAAATAATATATCGTTAATAATAATTTCACAGGATACCAATTACAAAATTCGATTAAACATATTTCGATAAGTTTCTTCAAACACGCAAACGTTACACACATGATATCTATTCATATTACTTATTAAAATTCACAGAGTAAATGTACGTGTTTTAATAATCAACGTAATCGCAAAAAATTTTCGACAAAAACTCAACTTGCAATGTTCATCTCGTAACATATTATCTTACTCAGCAAATCAATGTATATATTACAATTTCCTAAGCTAGTAGTTAAGTTTATTGTCGTTATTATCATATAGTTCAGTTTTTTGTTAGCATTGCATAGGAAATCAGAATACAAATAGTTTAAAGTTCGAGTTCTGAATAATATTTCCTAGCCGTAACTATCGACGAAACAAAAGATAATTATAAAATAAATTTGACCATCTTGTACTTAAAATTTTTCTTCCAAACTAGTAATATCACATATATGCATGTTGTAGGTCATTTGATGTGAATTTGAGCTTCTTTCTTCTTACGGATCTACCCAATATGAAATGAAACAATAATAAATACTGATATTGAATAAGATTTCGCAAAAATCCCGCGAAAAACAACTTCATGCTTAAAAAACAAACCCGTGGTTTGCGTTTTGGTCAGATATGTAAAACAATCAGTTTTTGAATGGATTATTTTCTTTTTCAAAATATCATAATTTAACTGCATGTATTTTACTGAATCATTTCTATAATATTTTTTTAAATGAAGTGAAAGAAAATATTATCGACTTCACATCACTTTATTATACATTTAATATTACCTAAAAGAAAAGAATGAGTTTCGCAAATAAAAGTTTTGTGAAAAAAAAATATTATCGACCTCACATCACTTTATTATTCATTTATTTATAGTTTTTTTGTCTAGATAATGGATTTGCGAATAAAAAGTTTTTGAAAAAAAAAATTATTACATCACTTTATTATTCATATATTTATTATTTCAAAGTAGAAGAACGAATTTCGCAAATAAAAGTTTTGTGAAAATAAAATGGGTAATTTCGAAAAAGTGAAGGGTAAAAAAACGAACTATAGATCGTTGGCATAAAATAAACTGCCAAGCGAATTTGAGGATAAAAACATATGAAAGAATTAGAAATGATTGCATTTAATCACGTGGTCGGCGAACTACTGATATTAGATATATAGCTTATTCACGCTTTGTGAAGATGAGCCACTGCTGAGACTCCTTGCCCTTCTCGTACTCCTTGAGGACGATATCAGCACCAGCTTCGAATCTGCCGTCTTCGATATCGATGGCCTGTCTCTGCTTGTTACGGATTGAACCATCCTCATAAATGTAGAACTTGTTTTCGATGTCCTTGGATTCCTTGAGAACGAGTCTGATCTTGCCCTCATGCTCTTGTGGTTCGAGAGCTAAGTTCTTCTTTGGTAATGTGTGGATTTTACGATCGTAGATGAGCCACTGGAGAGATGGCTTTGTCTCAATGTGCTTGAGTTCAGCCTTTGTGCCCTCTACAGATTGGTCATCATCTAAACCAATAGCGAACTCCTTATGCTTTGCGCTAACGATGTAGACCTGCATCGAAAAAGTGAAGTGGTCAATTTGAATTTTATCTCATGTACGATTATTTTTACATGAAATAAAACAAATAAAAATTCAATTTCTTTTTTATTTGTTTTTCTGTTTTGCCTAAGCACACAACATATGAATCGCTAAAAAAAGTGGCCATTTGATCAATTTTGGTTTCCTTCGAGACCATTTTTCTTTCGCGTTTTTCTCCCTATTTTCTACACCAACACATATTTTTTCTCATACATGTTAACTCTACACAACAGAAAGATTATTACTATATAGATAAGACTTTGGTTCGTTGAGTTTTTAGCTATTAAATATGGTCAATATTTGAAAATAGCAATATTTATGACTTATTTATATTATAAAATAAATACACAATTTGTTTGCATTATAATTATATAATAGAATTAATCCAAATATCGAAATCCAAAAATATTATTGAATTCATCGAAAAGTTGATTTTTCGCTTTCTTTCGCACCTACATCTCCTCAAAATCAGCTATAAGAGTAGTAGAGCCTACACAGATCAAAAGTAACGGGAAACTAAACGTAAAACACAAAAACACGAAATATTTCTGCTATGTAATTCAAAAATTTGCAGTGTAAAAATTTGAATCTGCCGCGTAAATTTTATTACCGATGAAGACAACTCTTCATTTCCTGACAATGCAGCGTCCATTCTGCTAAAATATCCAATCCATGGCTGTCTACCATTGTTTTATACAAATATCTTAAGCGGAAAGATTCTTCTATCCTTTAATTCGATTAATCTATCGATATAATAACTAAAAAAGAAGCAAATAACAAGTTCATTACAATTTAAAACGCTATATATATGCATTGTTCAGCTAGGATATAACTAATTACAAGAATTTTTTCATCTCGATTTATCTGATCTCGGTTTTTCGACTTTTAAATGTCAGTTCCTCATTTATTGCTTTGATTTTTGTTCGATACATTCAAAAATGTCTGCTTTTCGTGTTTTAATACATTTTTTTTTATTTATCGTTTGCAAGAGTAGCATTCATTATTATGCAATTTGAGCAGAATTTGCGATTATACGAATGTTTCTAAACTATATGAGACATTTTTATCAAAAAGCATATTTCAATATATGTTTTTGCTACAATCTTATAATTTTGGATGTAATCATTTTGAGCTAATCCAGATATGAGCATTTTTAATATAAGAAAGTCATATAACCAAATATAATTTTAAGTTTGATACTGTCCCCCGTTTTTCTGATGTCAGACAGCTTTTTCGATACGTATTCAATTTCTTGGGACCCAAAGTGGCAGG
>MRSU01002533.1:0-19262 GCA_008369845.1 Trichomonas gallinae | reverse complement strand
CGTCCCATTGTTTGTTTTCTCCTTTATTGGAAATTCGGAGATTTTTCTGAATCGACTGCTTCATCTTTTTCTCTTTCTGCGACATGCTCCAGTACACGAGCATTCATGCACTACTCTTTCTCTGATACTTTGAGTTTTTTAATATTCGAAAAATATATCTTTTAGGAATAATCTATTTTTGTATTTGAAATCTCCATTGTTTCCATGAGTATTACTATATTCCGTACTGATAATTGCCATCTGCAACGTTATTTTTATAATGTGGCAAATGATGAATTTTTTTTTATCGATGATATGATCAAATTTCACATGGATTTGATATCTTTACCTGCAACTATATATAAAAACTCTCATTTGATGGTAAATTTCTTCGACTCAATATCTGACTTTTCGAATTAATGCAAAATATGACCTATGCATTTAATAAAACGATAATATATGAAATATATAATTGATTTACATCATAGAAAAGTCATAATTTCAATGTTTTTGTAAAAATGATATATTTCGTGATTTATATGGTCAATGTATTGATTTCTTTTTGCAAATCCATTATTTGGGTTATAGATAGAGTATATACAAAATATCAGGATATGAAAACCAAAAATTTTGGTCCTCACCCCTGTGATTTTTCGTCAGGCCCTTAAGATCAAAAATGGGAAAGAACGGAAAGGTTCCGCAAAAAGATAAACGCGGCAAAACAAAGCGTTTTGATAGAGAAGCTCAGCCTGGAACACATGCACACCCGGAGTTTCCAGTTCGTCTCGCTATGTGGGACTTTGGGCAATGCGACCCTAAAAGATGTTCAGGTATCAAGCTCAAACGCCTCGGATATATCAGAGTACTCAACCAGAGAGATACGTTTCATGGCTTAGTTCTCTCTCCAATCGGCACGCAAATTATCAGCCCAGAAGATAAAGAGCTCGCTTTGACTTCTGGATTAGCTGTCGTCGATTGCTCATGGAAACAGCTCGATCACACCGATGTTACACAACTCAAAGCACGTCATCATAGAATTCTTCCATATTTAGTTGCTGCAAATACAGTTAATTTCGGAAAACCGTGGAGATTGAACTGTGCAGAGGCTCTTGCCGCATGCCTTGCAATCTTTGGACTTCAAGATGCTGCCGACGAATTATTAAATCAGTTTAAATGGGGTCATTCATTCTTTGAACAAAACGGAGACTATATAGATGCTTACAAGACAGCTCGTTCAGCTGAAGAAATGACAGATATGCAAAACTTTTTCTTGAATGAGCTCAAAGAAGAAGCTGAGAAAGAAAAGAATGAAGATTTCGATCCAATTCTCGATGGAAATCCAAACAGAAGACCAGTTAAGCGCCATATCTACATTCCGAAGGAATTACGCCAAGATGCACAAAAGACTGATGCTCCACAGGATCCAAATGCACCACAAGATCCAAATGCTCCAAATCCAGCACCAGCTGAACCACCAAAGAGTTTAATGAATCTTATCTCTCCTAAGGATGCTGGATCTGATTATTCTGACTGCGGATATTGCACAGACGATGAAGATTAATTGAATGAATGTATTTTCTGTCATATAGAATTTTTTTACTTAAAACTTTCTTTATAATTACTCATATTGATCAAAATTGAAAACACATGTCCACACATATCTTAACTATATCATTCTCATCAATAAAATACTTCATAATTTTATTCTTCAAAAATTTAAACAATAATGTGATAATTGAGCAATTACAAATACTATTTTAAATACAAATTCCATCGTATTTTATGTATTTGAACTTCATTTCACAAAAAATTTCGAATTTTCCATGAATGGTAGTAACTATTATAGTATAATTAGGCACTTTTAGGATAATCTACAAAAAAAAAAAATCTTTATAAATTTACCACCAGATGGAATCTTTCAAAAATCTGGATGATGATAAGTCCAAATCTAGACAATTTTCGCATTCCAAGACACAAACAGCACCCACAGAGATCTGCAATAAAATAGCTAATAAAAATATTGAAGATCTAAAAAAAAAAAATACAAAAAATGTAGTCTATGTTCCTCGAAATCTATGCTATACTCAATCGCATCACAGCAGATAATGATTTTACTGCAATGGATTATGCTGTGAAAGAGAAATTCTGCAATGTTAAAAACAAATTTAATGAAACCATTTTTTATCATTCAATCAAACATTGTAATGCCCAACTTGCTCGTCTAATCATGGAATTTAGTGAGAACAATTATAACCATATTATGCTCAAAATTCTGATATTAACAAATTTGTCTAAAAAACTCGGTATTTTGATGAAGTTTTAACTAAGGCTTTGATGAACAATTCATTATATGGTCATCATGAAGTTGTCAAACTCCATCTCACAGTTCCTGGAATAGATGTCAATGCAAAAGGCAATGATAATAAAACAGCTTTGATTCTAGCTTCATTTAAAGGTCACCATGAAGTTCTCAAACTCCATCTCACATTTCCTGGAATAGATGCCAACGGAATTGACGTTGACCAAAATTGCAATAATTAATTCATAAAGCTATATTTTCATGGGAAATTCAAACCTTCATTTCCCTCCAGAAAATCGATAGATAGATATTATTTATATTGGCAAATAGCGAAACTCTTTTATAGTGATTTTCTGGAAAGAATTCAACGATATTTTGTCTTTCACTTTAAGTAAAATTTTCGTTTTAGCGTGAGATGATGATCTGGAAAGAAGTCAACAAATATATATACTTATTGCAGAATGTGTTTGTTCTTTTACTTGTGAGTGATATTTACTGAATTTTCTGACAAAAATGTGATATTTGGCACTTTACATATAAGTAAAAGATTTACGATGAATAAAATGATGATATATAGCAGAACTGACCAAAGATAATAAATAACAAATTAAACAGATATGAGAAGAAGGAGATAAATGATATAGTTAATATTGTAAAGTCCAGAAATATCTGTAGGATGTCGAGAAAAAAAAAAAAACATTTGTTTTCATGGTGCTTTGGAGTCATGTGAAAGACTTCGTCTCGAAAAATGTGTCAGCCTCGGTTAAAGAACAAATCGAAAACTTTCAAATTGATAATGAAACTACAAATGTTAAATTTAAAGGCGATGAAAATGAAGAGAATAAAAAGAACTTCTAATAGAAAACTTTGAAAGAGCAATTAAGCAAATTGAAGAATTTAAAAGAAATATATTTTATGCTATACATAATAATTACATGATAACTAACAACAACTAATTTATTTAAAGTTTCATTGAACTTTCGACTGAGCTTTTATCTTCGAGCTCTCAACCATTTGTCGCAGTTGTGTGACATCTATGTTGTACTTAGAAGCGAGCTGGTTGACATCGAGAGATCCATAATGAAGCAGCAAATCGTTGAAGTCGTCTCTTATGATTTGCTTCTTCATTTCTAACGTGATGTTGGCCAGTTTCTTTCTTTGTGCCAATTCTAACTTGTTCTTTATATATTGCTCAGCCTTCATCTCTCTCTGCTCTGCCTTCTCGACTTTGTTTCGGTTCCTCTTCTCCATCAGTTGCTGCTGTCTCTCGGCGTTTGCGTCTCTCATCTGAGTCTTCATTGAAACGATTGCCATCTGTTGCTGTATCTCCTGCTCCTTCTGTTTCTTCGCCTCCTTGACTCTCTGTTGCTCATCATCCCACTGCTTCATTATTTGAGAAACTCTTTCTTCTTCCTTCTTTTCTCTCTCTTCGATCATCTTTTGTCTCTTCTCTTCCTTCTCAGCTCTCAGCTGTCTCTCGTTCTTGAGCTTCTGCTCCCTCGCATCTCTGACTTGTTGCAGCTTCTGCTCGACCCTGTTGTTGCTTTCCTCCATCTTCTTAATGAGCTCTTCGCGCTCGCTGTTCAGTTTTTCTTGGGCATCGATGTTGCGCTGAACCATCATGTCGCTTTTCGCGCGCAATTCTTTTGCTTTTTTAATTCTGTTTTCTTTGGCTTTCTGTATCCTGTTCTCAAGGTCCTGATCTTTCTTTTCTATCTCGCGCTGTTTCTGCATCTGCAGCTCCATTTGCGCGCGCTGTCCATTTTCGAATCTCTGCTTTTGAAGTGAGAAAGCTGTTCTATTTTTCTCTCTGATCGCTTGTATCTGTTGCGCTCTTCTCTGCTGGAAGTGCATTTCACGCTGCACTTGTTCCCTCTGCTTCTCGAGTATTCTCTGCTGGTCTTCGATGAGTTTCTTTTCCAGTAATTCTCTTCTTTCGTGAGCTTTTATCATTCTTTGCTTTTCCGCTTCCATCATCATCTGCTGCTGTTTCCTCTTCTGCTCTTGGAGCATTCTTCTGTTCTTTTCAATCTCTTCTTCCTGCTTCTGCTTCATTTCCATGATCTTCTGCTCACGCTCTGAAATTCTCTGTTGAATTATTTGCTCTTTCTTTTCTCTTTTTTCAGCTTCTGCTTGCGCTTTAGCTTTGAGTTCCTTTTCGTATTCTGCTTGACGCTGTTCTCTTTTTGCTTGCATTTCCTGCTCTTCTTTTACTATTTGCTCGTGAATAAGGAGATTAACGATCAATTGTACAACTTCGCGTTTCTGGAATTCTTGAATACGCTGAACTTCTTCCTCATGTTGGGCCTTTTCTTCCTCTGTCATTTGCTGACGTCTCATCGATTTCATTTTCTCAGCTTGAAAATCTTCATCATTTTTTTGCGCATCAAGGATTTTTTGACGTTCCTTCTTGATCTCTGCAATGATAGCTTTGCGTCGATTCTCCATTGCAGCTTTTGCTTTCTCTTTGACTTCAGGGAATTGTGAATATTGCACCAAATCATCATCTGTAATGACCTTCACCTGTTTTGGCTGGATAATAAGCTCTTCCATGGCCTTGATTGTAGCTTCTTCAGTAAAAATCGGGATTTCATTTGGATATTCTTCTTCGAAGTTTAGAATGGATATCTCATGATCTGCTTTGTGAGATGGCTGCTGTTTCGTAGGTTTTTCGGATCTTTTCTTCAAAGGTTTTTTTATCGCATTATTCGATTTCGCTCCAACAAACATACCATTCACAAGATCTTGATTTATATCAGTTTCTGTGTTTGTTTTCGCTTCATTTTTTGCAGGAGATTTGTTATTATTATTAACGGTTTCCACAGCTTCTTGTTTCACTTGTGTTTTAACTTTAGCTTCCCCTGGTGCTTGTACACCTTTCTTAGGAACTGTCAAAAACACATCATTAGTTTCATTGTTATTATTCATTTTTGACACTTCCAACGTATTAAAAATTGACACACGACTTTTTTATATTAACCCCTGTTTAATTTTATTGGACCCTAAAATACAACCACTTTTTTAGAAATTAATTTTCAATTTTTGCGTCTCTCTCTCTCTTTTTTTTTTTTTTTTGTAAAAATAAGATAAATGTATTCGTATAGTCCTTTTATATCTAAATCATTTAATGAAGTATTTTTTTTTAGAATTTCTTAACTCTTCTGTGGCAGTATGGCTCTTCTCCGTTGTTATCGTAATAGTTTTGGTGATAATCTTCAGCTTCCCAGAATTGTGTAGCCTTAGTAACCTTCGTATTAACTTCATATCCTTTTGATCTAAGAAGTTCGATGACTTTTTCGGCAATTGCCTTCTGGTTATCATCGTAGTAGAAGATTTCACTGCGGTACTGTGGGCCAATGTCTGGTCCTTGGCCATCTGTCTGAGCTGGATTGTGAATTTCGAAGAAGAACTTGCAAAGTTCTTCATATGTAACAACATCGCTATCATAATCAACGAGAATGGCTTCAGCATGGCCAGTTGTGTGTGCTTTGACTTCTGGATATTTAGGATTCTCTTTATGGCCACCAATATAGCCTACAACTGTGTGCTTTACGCCATTGAGCTTGCTGAAGAGATACTGGACACCCCAGAAGCAGCCACAAGCGAATATAGCTTTTTCCATAACCATTGAAGTGATCTGTCACTTTTTATATCGGCTATTTTGGTTACAACGATTTCTGACACATCACAAATTCCATCAAATCCTATAAACTGGCTACATCTATTGCATCAATGAGATAAAAGCGAATAGAATGATTAACACAAAGCAACGGTAAAATCCGCAAATATTGAAATTATTTTCAACATTTTCTCCTATAATTTAATTCTAAGTATGTAAAAAGTAGAAAACATGTCACGCAGATATGCATATCGTGTAAATTTCACAATGATATTTTTTTTCACTCTTTTTGTTCATGTTATTACATCTCTCAGTGCATACGAGTTTACGTCTTGTTGCGATGCAATGTTGTGCATAACAAATTCTGATTTATATCTAACTTGCATTTAACTATCTTATGCATTGAGAGAAATCTTTACAACGATGAACTCAAAATTCCAGTTTGTCATAATATATGAAAACGGCTGCAGGTCATTAGCAGGTGTTTCGATCTCCAGCGAAACAATATCATCTGCTGTTTTTATAATGCATCTGGCATTGAATGAATTTTTTATAAACAACAGTCAGAAACAGATTTTTGTCACGTAATTTTGTTTCGTCAAAACAAATTTTTGCCACGTAAATAGCTGTCAAAAAATAAAAAGTGACAAGATCTAATATGTTACCTTTCTTCGCTATTTCATCTCTTTCATACGAGAATGTCTGCGTTGCCCCAAGGAAAACACCAGAGCCGATAAAAAACATGAAGCCACTGTACGCACAGATTCTTACAAGGCATGGAGCCAGAACTCCATTAACAAATTATTTACCAGCAAGTCATAGAGGATATTGGACATGCGACGAAGAAAACTCGATCGCACCTAGAATGCATGCATCACAAAGGAACAACTACAGACGCTTTAAACATGTTCTCGATCCAAGACTCGTCGCTTACCTTCCAAACTGCCGCCCAGGAGATCTCTTACTTTCTGGAATGCAGCAGCACAAGTTACTAGGCGAAATGTATGGAGATTATTTTTATGAAATCGGATTGTTCGGACAGTATCCAAAAGACGAGGAAATACATGCCACATGCACAGACATCGAGAGGACACTTCGCTCAGCTCAATCTTTCTTGCACGGAATGTATCCGCCCGGCGAACCTAATACTTCGCTTACCATCGAATCGGGCAATGAAGAAGGAGCTGTTTTCCGCCCAGACGACAAATTCTGTAAAGAAATTAAAACAGAAACACAAAAATTCGAATCATCACAAGAATATCTTAAATGGGTTGATGATAATTGGCCAGCCATTGCTGATTTCGCACAAATGGCAAAGCTAACGAAATCTGGCACCGCATTGACACTCGCTTGCGATTACGTCATTACTGCTCTTTGCAATGAAAAACAAGTTTCGTCAGTCATCACAAAAGACACAGAAAGAGTGTGCGTTGAAGTTCTCGCCTATAATTTATATGACAGATACAGCAAATCACCTTTCCTTTACGCTTCATATACAATGAGAGAAATGTTAAGAGTCGCCAATCAAGCTTTAGAAGGCAATAATACATACAAATTCACATTAAACTCAGCCCACGATTCAACCGTTGCTATTATTCATCAGTATCTTGCAGGAAAAGAAAATGTTCGTCCTCCAGGTACATATATCATCCCTCCTTACGCATCACACTTGCTTATGGAGATTTGGGAAGATGTCAATAAAGAACGCTACATAAGATTCGCTTTCAACGGAGAAATCCTTAAATTACCGTTACTCAACAATGAATCTCTTGTTAAATACTCGGATTTCCTCAAATCCGAGTACATGAAGATCAATGACTATTGCAAAGAAATGCCATAAATGTATTTGTTTTGAACTAAAGATTTTTATAAAATAGTTTTTTATAATACAACAAAATATAATAAGAAATATTTTTACTATATTAAAACCATGAACATACAACATTGGAATTTAATATAATTCACTAATTTAAAATTTCAAAAATATATATTTTGCTTTTGATCAATAATAATTTAATGAAAACATGCTAATAGGTATGCAATCCAATATATATCATTCATAATCCATTTTAACGATAATGATTCCTGATGAAGGTATCCTCGAAGAAATTGCAGAATTGAGACAGAAATGCGCAAATATAAATGCAGAAATACACGATTTAACTATTAAACATGATCAAAAACTCGATAAAATCAAAAATTTGAACGAAATAAATTCTCAAATTAAATCGTTAATTAAAGAAATGAACGAAGAACTCAAACAATCAAAAAGTGATGATGAGGCATCTCTAAGAGAGCAAATTAAACAGCTTGAACAGGCAATAAAAATATCACAAAAAGAACAAAAACAAATGATTCTCGAATCTAACAGACTAAAAGAAGTAGAAAAGATACGAGAGGCTTCACGAGCACGACAAATGCTGTATACAGACATTTCATCACTTCCGAAGAATATTAATCGAGTTCCTATTTCTTCACTAATATTGCTTCGTCATGACCTTGAGAAGGAGCTTCAAGAATTAACAGAAAAAGATGCACCAACTTATCAAATTAACAGAAAAAAGGCGCAAATTGTTCATTTATTAGATGTTACTATATAGTTTCATCTACATCTCACTAAAACTTGTTTGTAATACACAATTTCCCCATATTATTTTATATTGAATTTAAAATAATTCATATTTTTCGTTTGATTAATGATTTAAATCATTGCATATTATGCTACAAATTATGCGTTCAAGAATTAAAGATCGTTTTTATATTATTATTCGATGAACAAAAGTAAGTTATAACTCATTAATGAATAGGTGAAATTAAGTAAACATGTCACAATCATATGAATAATTATATCTGGTATAATATTATATTGTTTTTATGCAGAAATTATGCAACAATATATGATATCATTGCAAATTTTAGATGCATTTATTACTTTTAAAAATTTACGTGACAAAAAAGATATTACATTTCAAAAAAATATTTTGTTATGTAAATTTTTACATGTCAAAAATATTTAAAAAGGTCAAATGGAAGCTCTCTCGCCAGATAATCAGATAATTCTTTTTGAGGCAATCCGCAGATATTACCCGCAATCAGAGAATAAAGAAATCGTCCTTTCAATGATATTCCAATGGTATAACGAACATTCAACACAATTTCTTTCTGCAAAAGAACTTAGATCAATTTGCATGGAATACTACGATTTCAATAAGCAAATTGCTCAAACAAATGCTAATCATGGCTTCCAATTCAAGACTTTTTAATTTTTTTTTTTCTTTTTCATCATTTTTGAACCCACACTTGTATCCATTTTACACATTGTTCGATAAATAAATACATTCTTTCATTCAAGTCCCAAATTTTAAATAAAATTTCTAAAAATGAGTCAAAATAGAAATATAAACTAGAAATACTAATCTATATGCGATAAATATATAAATGGTAAACCATTTTTTGATGTAAAAAAGTATTTAATATCTAAAATAGGAATCACATTATGCGTATGTATATATAATGCCAAGATGCGCGAAAATAGTTCTCACAATGATAAACCATTCATGAATATCATGAATGAACTTGATCCGATTTTTGATCTTCGATTATTTTGATATGCATCCATTAAGTTGTCATAATGATAGACTAAAATAAATAAGATTAAATCCTGCATCAATTTTTAATGTTTGAGCCATCAGACACTGTATAATGAATATATGATATTGATGATGAAAAAATTGAATCATTAAATTAAAGACTGATGCATAATAAAACAGGCTTCTATGGACCAAGAAATGTTATTCTAAGAACTTGACAGCGGGAATTTGAACTATCAGTATTGTTTTTTATTTATAAGTCTTGAGACAAATTACAAACATATGAAAATTAATCATTTTTTGAAAAATATCAGATTTTTATGGTTTTTTTTCAAGATGTTTGACAATTTCTCGATGACCTTTTTGCGTAGTATTCATCAATGCATTGTAATTATTACGGTCTCTTGCATCCACATCTATTTCAGGAACTGAGAGAAGGAGTTTGACAATTTCATAGTAACCTTTTTCTGAAGCTAGAATCAAAGCTGTATACTCATCTTCGTCTTTTGGGTTGACATCAATTCCAGGAACTGTGAGAAGGAGTTTGACAACTTCATGGAATCCTTTATATGTAGCTTCGATCAAAGCTGTTCGATTGCAAATCCATTGTGCATTAATGTCATAATGTGGAATTTTGAGAAAAATCTAAAGCTGTTTGCATTAATTGATTTGCCAAAGTAAAATAGTAAATTTAATAGAATCTTATTGGTGTATTCAGCGCCAGATTCTAGCATTAAATGAATGAGATTGAAGTTGCCTTCTGTACAATAGAATACTAGAATATCGTCGTCATAGTTTTTTTTTTTTTACTTTGTGCATGTTCTTTTTGATAGCATAAACCATAACTTCTATATCGTTTTCATTTGCGATATTGTTGAAAATGTTATAAACATCATGAAAGTATTTCCAATGAATTGGGTTTTCTCCTCGAATAGTTTTGAGTTCGATATATTTATTAAATTTTGTTGTCGGTTAATTCCAGAGAACACAGACCCAAATAAATTAACAATTGAATCAATTACTTCACATTCGATAAATTTACCAAAATTTGTGAGAAATTCGAGCAAATTTGCTATTTCGATATTCTCATTTTCTCCATCATTTATAGATAAATTACGAACAATATTGAGCCTGTTTATTATTTCGTATTTTGTTTGAATCTTTTGAAGAATATAAATTGATTCGTTGAAATTTAACTTTGTTGGTTTTAAATATGTACAAAACTCATCTTCAGTAAGCGAATTGATGAAATTTTCATTATAAATCTTTGTGTTCATTGATTGAAAGTTTCCAATAAAAATAAATGATGGTAAATTTATCAGATGTCACTTTTCAAATATTTGCCATTCTGACATTAGTAAATTTACAATGTCACTTTTAATATATCTGCCATTCTGACATAGTAAATAATATAATGCACTCGGAGAGCGTTTCTCTAAAAACTCTCGGAGTTCAGCAGAGTGTTTTAACGAGACTTAGAGAAATCGCGGCAGATGACTACGAAAATTTCATCAACAAGAAAGATTCACAGAGTTTTTGGGATGGAATCGACGAATCTCTTCCAATAGAAAAAGCAATGGAGCTAAGACGCCTTCAACTTGAAATACCAACAACATCTAAAGACTTTGTCGGCGGATTTTTGACTCCATCTCTTCAAAACTTCTTTTTAATAAATCATAAACCATCAGATCATGGAAATACATCAGATTCTAAGCCAAAGAAGGTCCTAAATAATGAGGACCTCATCAAATTCCTCGAAGAATCGCAACAATGGAAAAGAGGAGAAGATCCGAATATTTGGATTTGCGGAAAAGCAGAATTTTCTACAGAATCACTCTTCAGCATCTGTTCAAAGTTCGTCAACAACGAGAATCCATGGGAAGATTGTCCTTCTCTCTCGCAGACTTACAACGAAGCATTCGAATTTCTCAAATCTCGCCCAGATTCAGAAGATTTTACACAAGTTCACAGAAAAATGCATGAACTTCGCTATTATACAAATACCGACCTCAAAACTGATATAGAAAAAATAACAGGCAAAAATTCTGGAATCAAACTTTCTACACTCAAAGAGCCACGCACACTTACTGATGCTCTCCGCAAGATGATGAATACTGTTGGCTCATCGGACGATGGAAACCAAGAGGATTCATCTGATCGTCAATCCCATATTCCTGAGTGGTATTTCCCACGTCTCAATCCTCTTGTTGACTCAGCGGCCAAACCATTGAACGAACAGAAGCCTTTCAAGCTCACACAGTCTATTATTTCTGCTAGAGCCGGAATTTCTGATTCTCCATTCGAGCAAGGCAGCCTCGCTGAGCTTTTATTTACAACAGATGATGGCACTGTTGCTCCTCTCCCATTTTCAAGCACTCACGCTGAAATTCCAAAGAGAAAAGCAAATTCATTCGCGAAAGATGCAACGAGAAAGTATGTTGCACAGGTCCTTCTCGACATGAAGTACGAGCGTGCATCAGAGGCAGGCGTGGAAATCCTCACAGACATCTTACTTGAGCAGATGAGAAATGTTGCGATGCACGCAGCAGCGAAAACGAAAGGCGGAAAGAGCAGCGGAAAGGCGGCTGCAACAGCTGTCATGCAGACATTGCGGCAGAAGGGATACGGCCTTAGTTCGGCCGGACCTCATTAAATTATAAATATTATTTTTGATTTCTTTAGAACAACTCCACCTAATTCATATTTAATCTCTATCCATTTGATTTCCATTAACAATAGATCTAATTTCGTCTTTTATTTGATGTTGATTTTATTATTTTAAATTCATCCAATTATGATATAATAATTAAATGACATTTGATCTATAATAATGAATTAATGAACTATTGTCCGCTGTTATCGGAAAGAAAATTTAATCATTATTAAAAGTTTATAAGTCAAAAGCTGAGGATTAATTTAATGTATTAAAATAGTCCAAAAGAATGAGTTAATGAACCATTTTTATGTGTTATGGCAGAGTAAATTTATTTCATAATAAAAAACAATAATTCTGAAGCCGAGTTAGAGTTTAAAATATTGCGTTATTCTAATGTAGTGTTCATTAGGTGCTAAACCTTATCCAATTAAGGTTTTGGATTTTTGCAAAAATTTTAAATTAGAAATACAAATTTTTAAAGCAAATATCAATTGAATAGACCATATATGTTCTATTTAAATCATTGAATTTGGTAATTAACGCAGAGAATAAGAAATCAATCAAAATTAAGGCTCTACTCGGTTCACACGGCTATGTACTAATTATATAACTCAGTCAAAGACAAAAATATGATCAAAATCATCCGTCTCAAATCAAAAATTTCTAAAAATTGTAAAAATTGATTGCTAAATATGCGAACAAAATTATATCAAAATTTTGGCCAAATTTTTGATAACTTTTCAAAAATTTTGTAGTAAAATATTATTTTATTTTAAGTGTAGATTGTTGATATCAATTTTTGAAATTTTCTGAATATGAGACAATTTTAATATACACATATCAATAATTAATATTTTAAAGGTTTTATAAAACTTACTGTTCAAAAGTGACAACCAAAAATACGATAAAAAATCAAAGATGTTTTTTTGTTATATATAGATAATAAATATTGCAAAATCAAAATAAAAAAATTTTTACGTTCAAATGGATACCGATTGTCCTGAAGGAGACAATCGTGATCTATTGAAAGAACGACAAAAAGAGTCGCTGGCGAAACTACTACATATAACGTCTGCGCTCAACAACTTGTATGGGCAAATTGAGAAATTGAAATTGACTCAAGCTCAACATATGGAGCTGGTAGCTAAATATAATGATGAGATTGCGAGACTGAAAGGAGCGATCGATGATATGAGGAAAAAACTCTATCCAGAAGAAGCAGAACAAAATAAAACAAATTCTAACAATGTTAAATACGAAATACAACCAGCAAAGTACTATAACACGGCAGTCAAACTGCAATTCGGTCTAAGTTTCCCGGAATACAATATATGTTGTGCGAAATTTTCACCTGATGGATCTGTTTTAGCAGTTCCTTCTGGAAATCAGCTTATCATATTCAAAACTTCGAATCTAGAAATGGTAAGCTACGTAGATATACCAGCTAGGATCGATGGAGCGAAATACGCGCCGACAAGATATATCGAATTCTCTCCGAACATGAATTTCGTGGCTATTTCGGGTCAATCGGATGATGTCATCGTCTACTTACTCCAAGAGTTGAAAATAATTGCAAATTTAAATCATTATCCGAGCAAAGTTTTATCATTTCAGTTTTCTGATGACTCTGCGTTTCTTTATACCTCCGGACTTGATTCACAGATTGTCATGTGGAACACTACAGACTTCACAGTCTACAAACAGATAAAATTAAATCCGATTCGGCCGATCGTTACTTTAGTCATGTCAAACACTAATTTATTCAGTAGACTTTACGTTGGGTTCGGAAACTCCACTCTTGGAATATTTCACCCATCCTTAGATACTCAGCCCGAATTTTCATATAATTTTGTTAACAGATTAATCTCACTTGCGATTACCAAAGACGGGAGCTACCTAGCAGTAGCCTCTATGGACTTCGAAGTAACCGTGTGGTCGGTGGGAAATCAAATATATAAATTTACGACCTTGGCTGGGCATAATGGGCCTGTCACTGCCGTATGCTTCAACCCTCAGGGAACTTTGTTGTTCTCGGGTTCGAAGGATGAAACAATCCGATGCTGGGATTTCAGAAATCAAAAATTGATTTTCACTATAAAGCAACCAGCAAACACTATATTCAACATACACCACCATCCAATACTAAATATCATACTAATAAGCGCTGGTGATGGTGTTTTATATATGTTCGAATACGATCCTGCATCTTTGAACGCTTGAAATCATCTTGTTTTGTTTATATATATAAAGTTATTTGTTTTGTATTAATATAACCCTGCAGTTTGGTTTTTCATTGAAAAGTGTCTTTGTAAGATTATTTTTTATTGAATTTAGCCGAGTGGATAAATGTGTTTGGTTACTTGGACGCTTATGTTTGCTTTTCGTGATCAATGCGGAGATTTAATACTTGAAATATATTTAATTTGCCGTTATTTTGGTTATAAATCTGTCATTTGGTTCTCTGATGATAATAAATCCGATAAAACAATGAATATCGACTGAATAATGTATTTATAAGTTCCAAAAATATTTTTCGGACGTTATTGAAGAGATAATGTAATGAAACATCGATAAATAAAAGCATTAACAATGAATACTTATCGGTATAATGTTTGATCAATTAAATGGCCTATAAAAGATATATTTTTCTAAAATTAAACTGCAGTAATCAGCATTTACAATGGCTAAGGGTACTCGTCTGTTGTTGTTCATCTGTAATGTGCAAAAGGGTGGGTGAAATAGCTGAGGTGGGCTGAGTTTTAAAGTTGGTTATATCCTGTCAGTTTTATTTCAATAAATACTCGGATGCTCTCTGAATTTATATCCGCTTTACATGTCAGATTTTAGACGAGTAGCTGCAATAATAAACATACATAATATATGTTGCAAATTTATCAATTTTTTTAAAATCCGATTAAATAAGATTTGTCAATTTTTTTTTTATTGGAAAAAGTAAAGTTGGTCAGTCATAGCAAAATATCATAAATACACATATCCTTATGATCATATACGAGTTAATTCATAATGATACCTTCTCAAAATTTGACTTTTTAAAATTTACAGTTTAGAGCATCAATGGTCAGATTTTTACGGAGATGACACAGTTTACAACACAACTAGTAATATTACATATGCTCCACCAAGAATGCTTAATTTTAGTGAAGGCAACCATTTCGTTTTTTGCTGCAAATTTACAGACCTTTCGAATCGAGCAGTTTATTATGAATCATACGATGAAAATAACAAATTACTTGCAGAAATCTGCTCATTTTATAATGTTAGCTGCACTGCTGAAAGTGAATATAGCGCAGGTGGCGCCATTTTCTTTGGGGAAAAAGGTCATGTCTGCATCAACCAAATTTGTGCCAATAACTGCAAACATATATATAAGCGTTGTCTTGGCCACTTTTCGTGTACGGTAATAACTGATGATGCAAATATCAAAAATTGTCTTAATTTTTCTAGTATTTCATGCTGTGGTATTAAAGATCAAGGAGTCAGTACCTGTTGTTTTGGATATGGAAAAGCAGAAATTACACAAGCCAATTTTTCTCGATGCCATGGTGAACTTGCTGGATTTTATTGTGTTCTAATTAAATCCAATACTTCTGTTTATTATTCAACATTTGAAAATTTGACATCTATTACTAGTTATTTTGAAAACAAAGAACAAAGCGAAACAAAAATATTTAAGTGCAAATACATAGGAAACGAAGGTTTTGCTTTGATATTTTCACGATTCATCAATCTGACTATTGGAGAATGCGAATTCATTCAAAATAAAATTGAGATTTGTTTTAAGGCTCGGATTTCAAATGTGAGTCTTGTACAACAACAGAACTTGGGCATGCCTCATTTAACATCATCGATTTAGAAACAAAAAAATTCGATCTTCCTCTTATTGGTTACTTCGATTCATGCGAAACAATCAAATTGTTCACTTTCTTTGAGTTGCAAAATAACTATTCATCTATTTTAAGTACTGTTCCCTCACTTTTCGTTTTAAGTTTGGAATCAAATAATTGATTACAACAATTTATATTGTTCAAAATGATCTTGCTTATTTTGCCTAATTCTTGAGGGTTGTATTTATTGAATTATATCAAGAGATGAGACTAAACATCCGTTTAGAATCTTTTTTTCTTATGATATTGACATCATATTAAAAATTCTTATAAATCAAATTATTAAATGTTAAATTAATGCCTAAATGTTCATTCAGAATGGAACTTTTTGCTCTGATGGTTATGATTCCCTTAGTCTTACCTATTTAACATTAAAAATATTGATATGAGAAAAAAATCATACATTTTGACATGTAAAATATAAAATTTTGCCAAGTAAAAATTAATTTTTAGCAAATGTGTTAAATTGTTTGATATTTAGAATATATAAGATGTGCAATTTTGAAATATTACGAAAATCATTTTGGTAAATGAATGATTTGAAATTTCGCCAACTCAAAGAAATGATCGAATGGTGTAAGAAAAACGATAAGACTCCATCTAAGCCATCATTGGATTCAGCCACACCTGAAGATTTAAAAGTTATGAGATTCATCATCTTGATAGGAACAATGTTGAGCGCTAGAACTACTGATGCTATTGCTGAATCTGCACTAGAATCATTGTCAAAGATTGATGGTGGCATGACGTGCCAAAATTTATCTAAACAGAGTAAATCAACCATTGAAGAGCTCATTTCAAAGGTTAGTTTTAAAGCTAAGAAGGCGCAAGCTATAATAGATATATCAAAGACAATGATTGAAAAGTATGATGGAGATATTCCAAGAACAAAAGAAGAACTTTTAGAATTGCCACGAATAGGTGAAAAATGTGCAAATTTGATTATGTCTGAAGCATGGGGCGAAAGTACAGGTATTGCTGTTGATACTCATGTACATCGCGTAGCAAACAGGGTTAAATTTGTAAAAACAACAAATCCTCTCAGCACATCAAATATTTTAGCCAATATTATTCCATCAGATCAATGGGATGATGCTGGATTAGCGATGTATTCATTAGGTCAGCAGATTTGTCAGGCAAGAACACCAAA
This sequence comes from Trichomonas gallinae, assembly GCA_008369845.1. Lineage (NCBI taxonomy): Eukaryota > Parabasalia > Trichomonadida > Trichomonadidae > Trichomonas > Trichomonas gallinae. The sequence goes on along the minus strand of MRSU01002533.1, from coordinate 2,064 downwards.
ATGTTCTGAGTGTCCTATCCATGAATGTCCTTCTCATGTGTAAAGTTTATGTATCCGAAAAATTAAAATTAAAATTGCGATCTTTCTAATGTTGTATATAACAGCTGATATTACTAAATATTTAATTTATGGAGGTTCAATAGAAAAATAAACGTATAATAACAATCATATGCTCAATTATTTTCACTCATTGACTGACACACATCGAAAATGCAAAAATAATTCAAGGATAGCAATAATTAACATGCATAGATTAAGTTTTCATGGGTAAAACAGCTTCAAACAGTATTTTCCTTTTCCTTCAATAATATTTATCTTTAGCCATTGAATATTGAATTTATAGAGGCTATAATTATTATTTATTATCAAAAAATGAAATCGAAGTAATCGGAATAAAATAATAGCTTAGTTTGAGCCTAAATAAGCGAATAATCAAGACATTTCAGTTCAAATTTATAGGTTTTGAAATGAAATTTTTGAAAATCGAATTCAAAATAATCGGAATGAGAAAATTTAATATCACTTATTATTACCTATAAAGAACAAAATATTACAAAAATATTTTTTTGCCATGTAATGAAATTTCTTTCAAAATAATCGTATTGAGAAATTATTTTATTATTAATAAAGAACAAAAGAAGAGTAAAATTAATTTTTCTGCCATGTAAACAAAACTACAACATATCATATTTATAGTATATAACTTCGAAATTTTTAGTTATAGTTGATGATTAAATTTCCGCTATTTGAGAACTATTACAAAAAAAAAAAAAAAGATGAATGTTGAAACAAATCAGAAAGTTAAACAAAGACGGTTTGCTTTTACGCCGGAAGAAGACGCCAGGCTGCATACAATTGTACAAATCTACCACGAAAATTGGAAAGCGATTTCTTCATTAATGGGGACAAGGACACCAAGGCAATGCAGGGAACGCTATTTGAATTATTTAGCTCCAGGATTAGTTAATGACAGATGGACATCTCAAGAAGATCAACTACTATTGGAAAAGCAAAGAATTTTCGGAAAAAGATGGATTTACATAGCTTAGTTCTTTCCAAGAAGATCTGCTGCTAACATTAAGAATAGATGGGCTCAGTTGGTTAAAAAAGGACGATATTTTGCGCAACAATTCCAAAATAACCTTATAAGGCAACAAGAACGTGTTGAACCAGTTCATTTACAGATATTACCGCCTGTTGTTCAATCAACTCCAGAAGAAAAATTAAATTCAGAAAGTGAAAAATCGATTTTTCTTCCTTCCATCCATGAATTCGAAAAGGGCAACCTTATTCACAATCTTATTAATAGAAGCATACTGAAGAACTCTTTGTTTTCGAATAACGAAACATCCAAAAAACCAATTTTACCACAATTGCCGCCGAATGCTCACACAGAAGTGGAACAACCTGCACAAAGAGGCCATTCATTTAAGCGGATCGCAGACATGTTTTGGTAATATTTAATTATAATATGGATGGGAAATGCTTATTTCAATGATTTCTTCGTCTTTGTTTGTAGTATACATATTATCATGATTATGTGTTGTTTTCTAAATATATTTATTGTTTATTTTGTGTTTTATTGTTTTTTTGGGACCTTTTACATCAAATCACTTCTAATTTTTCCTTATGTTTTTGATTGTTAATAAGCAAGAAACAACTTTAACCAAAAAATTATAGTTGCAAGAATAATTAATGGATAACTAATATAAGCATGAGAGATTCAAATCCTTATGAGATAAGTATGAATATTGTTAATGAGCCAATGAATAATAATTGATAGTTTTAATTATCGAAAATATGTAATAATCGAAAAATAGCATTTTCATAATTATCAGTACGAAATATAGTAATACTCATGGAAACAATGGAAATTTCAAATGCAAAAATAGATCACTCCTAAAAGATATATATTTCGAATATTAAAAAACTCAAAGTATCAGAGAAAGAGTAGTGCGTGAATGCTCGTGTACTGGAGCGTGTTGCAGAAAGAGAAAAAGATGAAGCAGTCGATTCAGAAAAATCTCCGAATTTCCAATAAAGGAGAAAACAAACAATGGGACG